>JAJJMB010014886.1:2335458-2367544 GCA_023531105.1 Papaver atlanticum
ATGATTGTTAAACTTTTAAAGTTCAAATCGGCTAGTTTCGGTTAACAATGTTGGACATAGTCTTTATACACGGTTCAGTTACGATTTACTTAACCAGAGTGTATATCTTGTATATGTGAATAAGATTCAAATCCTTCATATAACGGTGAATATTGTTTGCTTGGTTCCAAAGCCATCTTAGCTTAAACCTAAAGCAACCCAGGCTTTGAAGTCTATATTATGGGAACTCTTGCCAACTGGGATCTTTGAATCATGACACTACTTTTTGGTATGTCCTAGTTGTATCCAGAGTCGTCCACCCCAGAAATCCTTTTAGGGTTTAGCGACTACAAAAACTTCATTGGGATTCGTGAAGCCAGGTCCACTTATCTTTTATCTTGATAACTCGAGTATCATGATCTTGATTATTTATAGAGATTGCCCCAACGATCAAGATAGATAGTAATCATCAAAGTTCTCTTCATCTCATACTTTGTTGATTCCACAAGTTTTATACTTGTGAGGTAAATTATAATCTAGGATGCACTTCGGGTTACATAAGTCCAGATTTTGAGGATAGCCATCACCTGGATCTTTTGTTTGATCTGATCATCCGTTTAGATCGTAAATCAGGAAATCAATCATAGGCTTAATCTATGGGAGGTAGATTTGGTTTAATGTCTTCAATTGAGTTGAAGCAACTCTTAATTGGTGTGAGACCGTTTAAGGAAATCAATTGCACGAAGTACTGTTGGGATTCAAGAGGCGTAAGGAGTGCGACTGTACCTGAATCAGTGAGAGACTGAGTTTGGGCTCAACTACATTCCAGACCAAAGTTAATTGATAGTAGGATAGTGTCTGTAGTGGCTTAATACAGTTTGGTGTTCAATCTGGACAATGTCCATGGTTTTTCTGCATTTGCGGGTTCTTCGTTAACATAATTTCTGGTGTCTGTGTTATTTATTTTTCCGCATTATATTGTTTATTTTTATAATTTAAATATCATAGATTGTGCGTTGATCAATCACAGTAGATATGTCCGACCTTGTTTGTTGGATAAGACTTGATTGATCCTTGGATATTGGTCTTTGGTACCGTCCAAGAACTCTCTTTGTAGTTAGGTTCACGGATTCAGTTCTGTAAACGTTCTAACAACAAGACAGAGAGAGAGAGAGATAACTCTAGACACTTTCCTTGATTGAGTTTTTACTCTTGGAATTGTGTTGATTTAGTCCATACAAATTGCCTACGAAAAAGTTGGTGGTATATTTTGGTACCCCCAGTGTTTTCAATTGGTATCAGAGCAGGCAAACACATTAAGACCGAATAAGTCCGTGTTTGAGAGTCTTGTAGAATCTGTAAGAATGTATAAACATGTCTCCAGTCGGGTTTGACTATTCCAAGTGTTTGGGAATTACCTCAAAGGATAACCCCTTAGTTGATTCTTCCGAATCCGTAGGAAAAGATACCATGTTATCAGTCTCTGATGATATGCTTCCCTTAATCACTAATGGGCTAATATCAGAATCCAAATTAGAACTTACCAGAAGTCTAAAAAAGGCTGCTGAGTTCATTGATCTCCAAACCTCTAGAATTAGATATTTTGAAGGAAAGTGTACTCAGTATCTAGATGAGCTTGATAAATACCTTGAAAGGGGGTATGAACTCTCTGGTTATATTAGCAATTTCTCTAAGGATATGCGCAAATTTGAACAACAAATTTCTATTCGAAATGAAAAGATTAGAATGCTTGAAAATACCCTTAGAGAGAGTCCCACTAGAGAAGAACGTTTACTCACGTCTCACAAATCTGAAACGGACAGACTTCGTGTGAAAAAATAGAAACTAGTTGCAGATCTTTTATTGACTCAGAAACAGTGTCATGCCTTGAAAAAGGAAACTCTATTTTAAAAGTTAAAATTAGCTCATTTCATGTTGTTACAGCTCCTGTGACATTGCCGTGCATTGAGAAAGTTACTTCTGAGAAGATGTCTAGCAAAAAATATTTACGTAATCGGTCAACATCTAACAAAGCCTTTGGTGATAACAATGCAAAAAAGGTTTCTATTCCACAAATCTATTCACACTTTGGAATGCTCTGAATTGTTATTCTAGAAAAAAACAGATTTCCAATCTTCAATAATTTCTTAACTTAGCAATCGAAGAGGCAAAAATTGTGTCTGCAATAGACTATCTCTGCAAAAGACCAGAAAACTTATGGAAGAAATAGTCTGGGTGATTCCTCACGAAAATTCCATAAACAAAATTACTTTCATAATAGAGAATCTAACTGCACTACTGATAGTGAAACTACTTCTGGGAGATCTAAGTTCAGAAAATGGAGTTCAACTGATTCTGACCTTCTGAATCGAATCTCAAGAGGTCCACGTCTTGCTCCCCGAGGAAACTTTTTTTCAGAAAACCGTTTAAAGAAAGTGGTTATTTCTAATTCCCCTGCTGCATAAGCAGTTAGATCAAAACCTCATAAAAAACGTAACAGAAGAAAGAAAGAAGACACGGGAGACGTCACGGGAAAGTAAATCTCGAAGTATCGTCCCCTGATACTAGTAATGAGATTATGTCTTACCCTGTTCATTAATCTCAACATTTATGTCCTTGGAGCTAACTTGAGAGTTACGAGGACTATACATATCAAGGATTATCCATGATATCGAGATTTCTCAAGTCTAATTCTTATTTAGCTTTTTTTTTTTTAAGAAATGATTAAATTTTTGACAATTGGTTGTTCACTCATTTTAATTCTTTCTTATGCAGTTCTCCTAAGTGCTCCAATTTCTTGTGCATTTACTCAAAGGTTGTTGAGCTAAGAACCTGCCAAAAAAAAGTGTCTTTTGTTTGCTGTCGAACCAGCAATCTTCTTCAGTCTCCGACCATAGTTGGCAAACCAGTTTTGTTTTACTGTGAACCGGTTCATGTATTCTTTCAATGAGATTATGGTTTCCTTATAAAAGGAGGTAGAGAACTCATGTTATCCACAAACCCTTGGTTGAAGGAATAATCAGTTAAAGATCATTCGTCCTTGCAAAAGAATGAAAAGTTCAAAAACACCTCATGAAAACATCAATCTTGATGAAGATGACTCAAATGAAGGAAGTTCTTGTCATGATGAAAGAATGCTGAAAAGGATTGGATCAAGACAAAAGCATAACTCCTGGATTGTTGATTCCTTTAGGGATCTAACACATGCTCAACATGACTCTAAAATTGAAATGGCTAACCTTCAGTTACAATTAAATCAAATCTTTGATAGTCAATTCAAGATAATCGAAAATCAAAAAGTCATGATTAGGAACATAAAAAAGTTGATCTCGGAATATACAACTCTGAGGAAGCATATTTGTATTGTGAATCGGAAGGTCGTTGTACTGAGTCAGGAGAACAACATGTTAACCATTCAACATGTAAAATATGCTGGAGAGTCATTCTTTGATGAAGTTGCAAAAAGGTATGAAGAAATTGATGAAGTCTAAGTTCTTAAAAGATCTTGTTATTAGATTTTCCTTGTTTTTATCTAGGAAACTTGTTTTGAGGATTTTATTCTTGAGAAGGATAACTAGGGTTTGGTATAGCAAAGATTGTGATTACACATAGCTATTTCCAACGTTTTCATCTTGCATGCTTTTAGATTTATTTATTTAAATTCTAGAGTTGTTGGAAGATGAACTTGCAGTATGTAATCATTATTGCTTTAATTATTGCAAAAATATTATGAAATGTTTGTGCATTTACGTTCTCGTGAATCGATCTAATATTTCATATATGCTCAAAACTTAAATCTATTATGTTTTTATAAATGGAAAATAGAACGAACTATTTGAGATTTTTCTCGCAGTATTGATCTTTTTGATCACACTCTTGTGTTTTGCTGCTTGACACTCTGTAAGATTCTCTTATGTTCATAAGCACGTAAGTGCTACAATTTATACCCATATTTATATTATCTAGGACTCGATATTTTGGCTAATAAAGTTGTTTTAGAGCTTATGCAGGAATTGCTAACGAATTCGATCACTACTACGATGAACTACTAAAATGGAAGCTTAAAGGCATTTGTGACTAAAATCACGCATGACCGAGCTTCATTTATAAAGGCAACACAGTTCGGCATTTAATTTAATTGCACCACATAAACCATTACACGGCCAGAAAGAATACAACAAACAAAGGTTCTCTTTGTTGTATGAACGTGAGTCTAACAAGAGCAAGCTGTGTAGACCATTATTATTAGTATGCCAAGTACTGTGCACCTTACCTAGTTGAATGACACATGGTCTAGAGGAGTAAATGCTGGTCAGATTGGAGATTTATGAAGCAACAACGACAACTGAATTGAATGGGTTTGGGGATGAATTCTAAATGGGGTTTTTGGTTCAGCGAAGCATTGAACACAAGCTGGGGTTTCTTGCTGTGATCGAATTAGAAGTTGGAGAAAGTATGTTGTGACTGGATGGTGATAATGATGGCTGAGAGTTGTGTTCGTGACCTGAGTTTTGAGAAGAATTGGATTGGGATGGACATCGGTTTATGATTGACAGCAAAGTAAAGTTCAAGGAGTTGCAAGTGGTGTTTAGCCGTACTTGAGATCGAGCTGGCGTTGATGATGGATGAACACAAATACAAATGGATAAAATGCGAAGTTCGAATGAAGAAGAATGGCGTTGGCTGTTTTTGATGGCTGGTTTAATGGGAGAAGAAACTGGTGGTGATTGTGGATAAAATTTAGATAACCGGACTGGATATGGGAATGGGTTTGGTATGAATTTAATTGCAGGTGGAGGTGCTGTTGGATTCACGGTACGTAGTGTGTTGATGGCTGAAATAGTTCTATACTATGAGCTATTGGCGTTGGCGATAAGTCACAATCCAGCACAAAAGATGTAAAGAGCTGCTGTAAGTTGGCCGGTCGGGTTGAAAAGAAGATTGAATCATCTCCATGGAAATTCAGATGAAGGTGTTGTAAGGCCTGAGATAGATGGCTAGTACTAATGTTTTTTTCTGGGAAGGAGTTGGTTGTTGGTCGAGTTAGTTGCAATCGGTGGAGACGATCAGGGAGTAGAGAAGTAATACTGTGGGGCTGTGTTCGAATGAAATTGGTAATTGCTGATGGTACAGACTCATATCAACGGTGGCAGTGGAGGTTAACAGGTCTACAGACGTATTGGACATGGTCCTGATGTTGGTTGGGATTGGGTTTCTTGGTGGGACTGCCGAATCTGGAGATGGAAGGACGATATAATCAACCTTCGGATCGATCTGGTGGTGCTGCACGTGTTTTTAATGGGCAGTGGCCTAACTTTTGCATGGTATGGAATTAGAGTTAATCAGAAATCTTGAGACAGTGGAGTGAGCAGCGGAGCTATTCAGTCGGAGGTTAGACGAACAGAATTTGGAGTTAGGTGCTGTGGCCGGAGTTTGGAGAGGGCCTGAAGTTGGACGTCAATTTATGTTTGGACTCGGCCTCGATAGAAGCTTGCTAGGTCTTGACTAAACTCTCTCGTAGCACATATAATTGGAACTGAACAAAGACAGAAAGTGGGGAGGCGCGGCTACAGCCGTAAACAGAGAAGACTAGGGTTTGGAGTTCTACTTCTCCGAATCCATTTTTGCTTAGCTAGTTTTGATTTTAAGATGTTTATAGCTTTTGAGAAAGCCATGTCTAGATAGAGCTATGTTAAGATTTAGGTAGAAACCAATTTATTTGTGTAAACTCTAAATTTATATGCTTGATAATGATTTGATTTTATTTAATTGCGTATGTGATTTCGTTGATTATATATGCTTTTCAATTGATATTTTGTGCTTTGGTAAATCCCTTGACGTGATATGCTTTAGGATTGATAAGTAATGCTTTAGAATCACTACCGATGAAGCGAAGAAAATTACAGCGGGGAAACGATATTTTAAAATGCATGGAATATATTTTTATAGATTAGTAAAGTTTGCATAATTAAATGGTGGAAACCGAAAATCCTAATAACCCATTCTCTCTCTTCTTCTTTTTTTGTTAGAATTATTATTATTTTATTTTGTCTAAATTTCTAAAAAATCTCAAAAACATTATATTGTTGATTACTTAGTTTTTGGTATTAGTTGGTAGAGTATTTCACACTTCCTGCGGGAACGAACCACATTTGCTACGTATATTACAATTGACCTGTGCGCTTGCGGATATAACTAGGTTTCATTTAATCATTACTTTTGGTTATCTAAAATCAACATCAAGTTTTTGGCGCCGCTACCGGGGAGTGGTTGCATAATACTCTCTGATTGATATCTTGTACATAGTTTATTTTTATTATTTTCTTTTTCTGTACATAATTTATTTTTATTCTTTAGATTTCTTTTTGTTCTCTTTACGCAGTTTCCTTGAAACTTTTTTAGGTACCTTAGTCTGAAGTGCGGCGATTGAAACCACTTGCGTGCGAAAAGAAAGTATGTACTCGCAAGGTTTTTGCAAGAACCACTTGGATGATCCATTAGAGGTTTGTTTTGCTCATTTTGGGTATGATTTTGATGATGATAGTGTTATTTGTGAATTCAATGCTTTGTTAGACTCCACACCGCTGCTAGAAACTAATAAATTGAAGCCCAAACTAGAACCTCTAGTTCATCCCGAGTCTCGACTAGTTCCATCAGTCGATAAAGCTCTGACCTTGACCCTTAAGCCATTGTCTGACCTATCAAGTTCTGTTTTCTTTTTCATCTTGATAATATTAATAATGATACCGTTATAGATGATAGTGGGTCTATGAGTCATGATATTATTGCTCCATTGAGCCTTTGTTCAGCGAGAGAATTTGAACCAATATCAGTCGTAGAAGTTATTTCCGCTGATTTAGAGCCTGATTTAGGACGTGCACCTCAAAAAGAAGCTATTGTACAGTTTATACCTCTTTGTGTGAATGATTTACATATCCCGACAATACATGGATTTATTATTAAGGATTGTTTTGTATGGGGAATGGATTCACGTATGTCTTTGGATGATTATAGTGTTTGCAGGTGCATATTTTCAGTTGACCGGATTGGTTGGGTTGATCCCCAACTTTTTCACACTCTATATATATGATTGGCAGCTTACTTTAGGGTATCAACCTCATTTTGTTTGAGATTACGTGCAACTGAAAGAAGGGAAACAAATACCTTTCTCTTTATGGGAGTCAACCCATCAGAATTATTCCCTTTTCTTCTATCTTTTAATTTTATTTGTTTAATTTTTGTATTTTATAATTTCCCACCTTAATTTCTAGGTTGGATGACTCAATTAATTAAGGACAATGTAATGTTTAAGTGTGGGGGAGTGACACTTTCTTTAGGCTTTAAAAAAAACAAAAAAAACAAAATGAAAATGACAAGCTGTTTAGCGGGTCTTAAACAAGAAAAAATAAATTACATGATGTGATCAGCTATTTAGCGGGTCTTTCTGTATAGCTGTTTAGCAGACATCTTTGTCCACTATTTAGTGGATTCGTCTCGTTGTTTAGCAGACATCTCTATCCACTGTTTATTGGACCCGTCTCGTTGTTTAAAAGACATCTCTTCATATCCAGCTGTTTAACTGATATTTATCCAGCTGCGGAGCAGATATATTCTTTGTTTTGCTCGAGGAATAGCAAAATATAAGTGTGGGGGTGTTGATAAGCACGTAAGTGCTACAATTCATACCTATATTTATATTAGCTAGGACTCGATATTTTGGCTAATAAAGTTGTTTTAGAGCTTATGCAGGAATTGCACACAAATTCGATCACTACTGCGATGAAAGGCCAAAATGGAAGCTTAAAGGCATTTGCGACTAAAATCACGAATGACCGAGATTAATTTATCAAGGAAACACAGTTGGTCATTTAATTTAATCTCACCACATAAGCCATTCACGGCCAGAAAGAATACAAGAAACAAAGGTTCTCTTTGTTGTATGCACGTGAGTCTACCAAGAGCAAGCTGTGTAGACCATTATTATTAGTGTGTCAAGTACTGTGCACCTTACCAGTTGAATGACACATGGTCTAGAGGAGTATATGCTGGTCAGATTGGAGATTTATGAAGCAACAGCGACAACTGAATTGAATGGGTTTGGGGCTGAATTCTAAATGGGGTTTTTGGTTCAGTGAAGCATTAAACAGAAGTTGGGGTTTCTTGTTGTGATCGAATTAGGAGTTGGAGAAAGTATGTTGTGACCGGCTGGTGATAACGATGGCTGAGAGTTGTGTTCGTGACCTGAGTTTTGAAAAGAATTGAATTGGGATGGACTTCGATGGAGGATTGGCAGCAAAGCAAAGTTCAAGGAGTTGAAAGTGGTGTTTAGCCGTACTTGAGCTCGAACTGGCGTTGATAATGGTTGAACACAAATACGGATGGATAAAATGCGAAGTTCGAATGAAGAAGAATGGCGTTGGATGTTTTTGATGGCTGGTTTAATGGGAGAAGAAACTGGTGGTGATTGTGGATAAAATTTAGATAACCGGACTGGATATGGGAATGGGTTTGGTATGAATTTAATTGCAGGTGGAGGTGCTGTTGGATTCAAGGTATGTAGTGTGTTGAATTTTGCATCTATATTTCCAAATGTACCAAAGGATGTAAGCATACTTATCGCTATTTATATAATCTTTTATCCATTTAAGAGACCATTTTATAAAATCACTACCAACTGCATTGTAATAAATATAAGACAGAGATAACCCTCTCCAAACTGCTTCAGCAAAAATACAACAAGTGAAAATATGATCTACACTTTCATTTATCAAACAACTGCAAAATAGGACATTGAGTTTCTTATGGAATGAATTTACATAACTTTTTTCTAACAAGTAAGAAACCACTAAAGTTTCTATTTGAAAGTAGGACAAGTTTGATTGGAAAATTCTACCTCAAGATATATTAAACATGTATTTAACTTGGAATATATTATTCTTCATATTAATTTCTTTAATACTCAAATATAATATCCTAATTAATATTGTGAGAATGAGAAACATTTCTGAGTCCAAGTTTGGAACTGATATCTATGTGCTTTCCTTTCCCAGAAGTGTGCACATAACTACTTTCCTAATTTATCCAAGTATATAGATTTGTACTAGATAATATTAGTTGTCATACTAGTAGGATTTCTCATATATTAGTTGGAAATATATTTTTATATTTTATTACAACATTATATATTAATAGTATCAAAAATTTCAAATCGATAAGGTATGTGCACTTCGAATACTATGTTGAGATATTCTTTTGGCAATACTGAGTATGTAGTATGAGATATGCTCAGGGAATCCGAACGATTTTCTCGGTAGAGTTGTGGACTCTTTTGGGATTCCAGTATATGGTATATGACATATGCTCAGAAGGTCCTAATTTTTGTTCACGTCAAACTGAAGAAACCGTGTCCAATTTCTGAGCATCATGGTATGTGACATATGCTCAGGAAATCTTGTCCCCAATAATTTATGTTTTGAATTTTGGGGACAAAATTCTTTTAAGGGTGTAACAATGTAACACCCAAATTTTTCACATGATGCATGCTCAAAGATGTGCGTTGATTGAGAATAAGCTTCATCTCAATCTTGCGAATCTTACTCAAGGATGCATCATAGTGTGAAAGCATCAACTTGTCATTATGATGCCACAACATCATTATTATTGTCTTTTACCAAGATCTGTTCTTGATCCTTTAGAGCTACAAACTAGGGTATGTATGAAGCCATAATAAGTTGTAGCATTTGTGGTCCAGCACTTTGTTTCTCATATCATCTAATTGGGAGGTGATTGCGACATTTTGGTAACTCATATCATCTAGGCTTGGCAATACGAGGAAAGAGATGATTGCTGCGATACTTGACGAAGTATTTGTATTCCATTCACTGGATGGTCATACTTCCTATCAAGTCGTTCGACGTAAACTTGTACCGATTTCCAATTGGGAATGGCCAAGAAAGGAAGTTAACTGCTATGTAACTTAGGGGAGCTTGCGTAATCCACTTGCATTACAAAGATGATGCAAGGAATGTATGGAATGAGCCTGGATGATGTACCCCTGACACGAGTAAGATCAGTGCATGCTTTCAACAAAATACCGAAGCGAAGTAATTAAGGAAGCTTAAAATAGACTTGAAATGGCCTATGTGCAAGTCCAAGGGATGCCTTAGACCCGGACAGTACTTGGAATCCAGTGATGCTGGAAAAATGCATCATCATTAGACTTTATGGCCTTGCCTTAGCTTAACAAGGGTAAGTTGGAACGCTGAGGAGCTACGTTTGGAAACGACATTTAAGGCACCATGCTTACAAAGCGTTCTTGGAAAGGCAAATCAACGTGCATTTGCATGGTGCGAAGTGAAGCTGTACGACCCGGTCACAACATTACAAGATGCACATCGGGGTTTTTTTTATTCTTGCGGGCTTGGTTCTGGAGGAGTAACTTTCTGGTTCGTCACAGTTGGTATCAAAGAAAATTCCGAGGTAACACTAGCAATTGTGCATGTTGAACTCACGTGTGTTTGTAACGTGACAACGAATTTTCCGTGAAAGGAAAATAATAAGCTGGAAGATCAGTCTAACTTTTGCGCATGAAGAAATGTTAGAGCATTGCTCGGTTGAACCCACCAAGCATTTGCATTTCAAGTTTGGCTGTCATATTTTAGTTCCAAACTAGAAGCTACTTGATTTGATTACTAAAGTCAACTTTATTAGGTTAAACTAAAAAATAGAAATATTAAGACTTACTCTTGTTACTCATGAAGAACACGAAGACGTATCAACATCAATTAACACATCATCATTCAGTTCGAGGTTGGTAACAACATACTTGACTACCATTTATATCTTTGTTTTTTCAAGTCAGTATCTATTTAAAACATAATATATGAAGTATCAAGGAAAAAAAAATAGTTGTTTCTTAAAACTTGAGTATATGGAGTTACGAAGTATAGTTTACCAATGGACTTCATGAATCGACATAACACTAATTGGTAACTTGTTATTATTTAGTATGTTGAACTTCCAGAATGAATTAAACCCTTAGAATTATATATGAAGGAATATCATAAACATAATCTAAGGAAGTAGACTTGCGAAATTCAATTTATTAGTCAAAATAGAATTCAGAACCGGTCCCAAGACTGATCTTTAGGACCGATCACTGGTAAGGCCCGATTTGTTGTGGAAAGGATCGATCCTAGGACCAATCTCAAGAACATGACCGGTCCCTGGACGATCCTGTTTGAAATTTAATCATATTTTACATTTTCGATATGTTTGGCGGTTTTCGAGTTTTTACAAACATCGAGATGTACATGAATTGAACTTGGAATATTCACATGATGTCGACATAATGATCTAAAAATATTTGCCAAATTCTTATTATTTAATGTTCAAGGTTTGTCCTTGATACTCAAGGATAGATCCAAAATAAAAATTCAAATATATTTTAGATATATGTTCGAAAAATATGCTTACCATATCCTAGAGGTTTGCATATCTCTAGTTGTTATATTAGTAAAGTATATGTATTGTATACCGACTAATATTAGTTGTCAACTAAGAGAGGTTTCGGTATATTGTTTTGAATACCGTTGGAATCTGTCAAAACAGATAATATACATTTATTGTATATCTTAAGGATTTTTGGATTTGATAATTCATTGTCTTCCAAATAAGCGTTGGACATAACACTATAAATAATGGAGCTTGTATTCATACAAAATCATCCTATGACACAATGCCTAACCATTTATGTGGGAAGGCAACTCGTCCAAAGTAATCTAATTAGGTTAAATCTCTTGTGTCACCTTCATTTAATTCTTCTTTGGAATCAAGAAACTTTTAGTAGTACTGTTGGTGGAAAACTAAATCATATTATTTCTTTTGTTTTAGATTATTGATTTGATTGACTAACGGTATAGTTATCCTTGATTATTCCATTGTCATTCTCTTCTGATATAAGGCTACTCAAGTTTATTTGAGGGTTGACTACTACAAATCTAGTGATATAAGATTTGTAAATAGAACTACTGATCAATCAATGTTAACAGATCTCGTTCTTCATATAATGACCATTAGTAGGAATCAATTGGTTTATGCAGGTTACTTTGAAGACTGAAGATTGAATATTCAAGACCCAAAGACTTGTTCTTTTTGGTTTTTGATGTTTGTGATACTTCGTACACACTTGATTCTCCAGGATCTAAATAAGCAGTTTATTTCAATAGACATCAGACTTGTTGAAAGATCGAACAAACTATGTGGTTTCTTTTCTTTGTAGAGTTGCTTGGGTAGAGCTTGTTCATTGAGATGGATTATTTATATAATCTTTGACTTGGTTTAATCTTTGATGACCAAAGGAGTTTATATTGAGTAAACGGAAGATACTGAACTTCATCTCTGACCATTGCGGGTTTGGAAGATGTATAGTGAGATGGTTAGCGGAACATGTGATAGACGCATTCATGTGTCTATTTTCATCTCTATTGTGTATATTGTTAGTACCCATTTTTGTACTTATTATGGTGTTTTATGTGTTTGTAGGTATTTTTGGGCAATAAACATTTTTGGAGAAATCGGCTCGAAAAGTTGATAAAGGTACCCTGGAGGACACCTACTATTCGGACTCTCATTTTGGATAAGGGGTATTCAGTTGATAAGGGGTAACCCATCACTATTTTCACCCCAGATCTACTATTTGCACCCCTTCTTCACGATTCAAGAAATGGATTTTTGGCAGGAACAATAAGAACAGAGCTGCGAACTTTTCTGCTTTGATTCTGCACGAGATTTCCTTGTAGTTTTTCACGGGATTTATTTACCTAATAGACAGGAATAATGACATGTTTGGAGCTACAAAAAGGGGAATCAAATCTTCTAATATTGGTGTTTATCGGAGACAGGAAAAAGAAGTTATTTGCGGCAACATGGAATGAATCTCGGACCTGTTTTGAGTAAATTTGGAAGTTACGTGCTATATATCACAAGGATTTGTTTTTCGAAGAATAAAAGGATAGTTTGGATAATTCAGGAAGGAGGTGAAGTGATAAAGCAGGATAGAATCTCCGAAGCTTTGGCGGTAAGAAAAGAAGATTTAACTCGAGTTTTTTGGGGTATGTGTGTATAAATATGAGTCGTGGGAGTTCCAGCAAGGGGTATCAGGAGTTAGGGGTCCGGTCAGAGGCCATAGAATCGAAGAAAGAAGACTTGCAGAGGAGTTCTCTGCTGCTGCGAAGAAGAAGACGAAGGTGAAGAACATTGAACAAACGAAGCAGGTCGCAGAGAGGGTCGTTTATTCAACTACATAAGAGAAGTATTGTTCTACACCAGCGCCTGAGAAAAGCCTATAGCAACTGTTTATCATCTTTTCAACAATTCCTTCGTAACAGTCCGTTCTGTAACACTTATAAACATTGCAGATTGGCTGTTCATACCTTTTCTCCATTGTAAACACCTTTTGAACTATGAATAAATCTTTTGAGCATATTTCTACCATGAGGAGCTAAACCCCTTTAGTCGAGGCAACGGAGGAAGCCATTGTTCCATGAAAAGTGGTATAATTCTATTTTAATTATTTTTGCAATTTCTTATATGATTATTTGCTCTGATTGAGAATTGATTGAATGATTTTTCTTAAACAATTGTGATTTCTCTTGATAGATTATGCTTAAACCTATGTTTTTTATATTCTATGCTTTCGAAATACACTTGTTATTCCAAAAATCTACTTTTGCAAAATATTAGAATCACTTTAAACATAAAGAGTTGCATGAATATTGATTAGATTATATCACTTGATTGGGTAATGGTGGAATCCAGAGTCTCGGTGTTTTCTTTATATTCTTGATACAACTTTATTTAATTGTTGAGTTTAATTTGAGTCTAAAAAAATCCTTCACAAGTTCGAGTTGAACGAACTCTACTTACCACTTTTTACAACAACATAAAATCACATCAATTTTTGGCGCCGCTGCCGGGGACTTGTTTTTAGGGTTTTACATTTATTTTTATTTTTATTTATTTTTGTTCTATTTTACGTTTTTGGGTATTTGTCTTTTGTCTACAGGTTTTGGAACGTAAAGAAAAAAATTGAGCCAAGGAGTTTGGTGATTTCGTAAAGACTTGGAGCAAAAGATTAAAGCGAAAAGAACGGAAAAGAAGACAATTTTATTTTAGTTATTTTTTATTTTTTTATTTTTTTTAGGGTTTTGTTTATTTTTTTTAGAAAAAAAAAAAAATTGTATTAGGGTTTCTTTATTGTTTTGTAATTTTTCTTTTCTTTTTTTGGACTTTTTGGACTTTGGACACTATTTTTATTTTTTATTTTTATATACCCTACGGAAGGGTATCCTTAAATATAAAAATTGTTTGCAGAGAAGGTGGACAATTACGATATTGTCTCTGCACCTTGGGTTCGTACACTGACACAGGAGTCAGTGGCCCGAGTCGACTACAACCGATTCATCCTACGTCTGTAACGGGAGGTAAGATTCTGAACACTCGTGAATCCCATGTCAGTGAGTTACTGTCTTCCTTAAGGTGCATATATGCTGAGGAATTGAATACGGACATTTATTTTCCTAGTAAAGGGAAAGGCCTGGCCATATAAGATAAGAGTTCGGATTTCATCACCGTTCTCTTCTTGCCCGCTTTAGGAAAACGATACCAAACGCGATCCCAAGCCTAAAATTTTGATTAGAACGAGACCGATAAGGTAACGAGCTTGTAGGAAAATCGTTTGAAAGGACTGTATTGGGTATCTTGTTAGCCTAACTCGAAGTTAAAGAAGATTACTGTAAGTCGATTAGAGCCGCCTTGTAACCCAGGGAAGCGTTGCCAAAGAGGTGGGGGTATCAAAACTCCTCTGAGCTTCCCCTACTTCTCTTCGACTTACTTTATTCGGATTGTTCTAGAGAGGTTTGCTAAAACTATACCTAGTTGCCTCTTGGAAGGATAGAAGCTGGTCTAGAAACAATCTAAGGGAGCCATCATACTTGTTGTTTGCTAGATTTTATAGGCTTGATTTGGTCGAGTCAGCCTTGTTTGTGATTGTGTAGAATTCCCTTGAAATTAATAATGTCGAACTGGTATGATAGAAGCCAATACAATGAGTATCGACCTGAATTTGAATATGGACATCATCATTTTTATGACCATGGTGGGAATAGTAGTTGGGAACGCCAACCTTTTCGAGGTTATGGTTCATACCATGGTGAGTCCAATTACTATCCACATACACACCGGTCATACGAGCAAGAAAATAAGGATTATTATAGTGCTAGTACCTCGTCTTTGGACAATACAATCAAACTATTGAAAACTAGTCCTTATTATGATCCTTCTGTTCCTATTTATGATCCTTCCGTATCTTTAGAAGAGTCTCTTAAGCAGTTAACTGAGCAAACAAATAGGTTTATGTCGGAAATGAATAGACAAACTGCACCATTGAGAAAACTTTCTATAGAGGAATCCCTCAAGCTGATGGCTGAGACGAACGAAAGACTTGCTCGAAATAATCTTAATTTCCAATACAGTGTTTCCAATAATACCCTTGAAAATAATGATAGTTATTTGCATAATCAAGATGACGAGGTTAGAATTGGTAACACTACATGTTTAGATGAGGTTCGACCATTTTCATGTTATTACAATGATGATTATGACGAGGATAGTGTTGATGAAGAATCTGAAATATGTAGGCATAGTGATCAGGAATTTGTTACTCCAGTTGAGCTTTATAATGATAATATTATTTCTAGTTTAAATCCAAATAATTTTAATAATTATTCACCTATTCAAAAGGACGAGGATTTGTCTAGAGATATCCCCGTTTTAGACGATGTGGTATTTCCTTTTGATTACGAAGCCAATAATGGTTTAGAGGAACGAGTTTATTCTGAAAATACTGTTTTATTGTCTAGTGATTTAGAAACAATAGTCTTAGACAAAGAAAATGAACTCGTAGAGATGAGTGAAGATGAACTTGACTTAGAAGAATCAATTGACTATTTTCAGGAATCTGATGACCTAGAAATTAGGGAGATTGTGGCTAGTCTAACTAGAGACACTGAAAACTCTAAGTTTGGGGGTGATTATCATTCTCCATGTGCTTTAACTCTCAGAAAGTCCCCTCACTTAGGACTTGATATCTGTGCCTCGACCATTTTACAAGACTACCTTCATACTCGTTTTCCCGAACCTAATGATGTCCATGAAGAAGTTCAGTCGTTAGAAACCCATCCTATGATGGTTGATGTGGTTTGCCCAGGCTATGATACCCAGATTGACTTTGTTTTCCAACCAAATAGTTTTCTTCCAACTGTGGGAACGTTTATATTCCAAATGTGTCGAATATTAAGTTGTGAGACTAAACCTAAATGCTTTAGGAAATTAGAATCGACACATTTGCTTAAAAATGACCATCACTTTAATCGTGGTCAATTGTGTAAGTCAAATTTGATTGACTTTAAGGATCCTCAATTATTCAGGTTATTATTATGTGCTTCTAAGTTTTTATTTGAGTTTTTCCAGACTCTAGGACCTAATAATTCGGATCCCACCTATGAAGAAACGCAACCAATGAAAATATTTTATTTAGACCCTTTCATAGAACCTGAACCTGAACCACAATTAGATATAAATTTCTTAATCAGGAAACTAGGTAAGGGCATGCTAGTCTTGTTCATTTCGTTGGTTTATTACAGTTTCCTTTGGTCAACTCTATTTGGTTTTGAAGACCCACAGTTATTCCGACTACTGTTATACGATTCGAGGTGACTAATCCTTTCCAATGTCTGGCTGAAGACTTTAAACTTAGCACTTCTTGGGAGGTAACCCATTCTCATGCAACACGGTAATATCTTTCCTTAACTCTTTTTCTTCAAATGGTAACAGTTTCTCCTTGTTCATGCTTTTAATTTCATCTTTAGAACATATAGGACAATGTTAGGTTTAAGTTTGGGGGTATGGGAGAAACTTTTTAGTTGCATTAATAAACTCCAGAGCCTAGAAATTTATGCCTATTAAGGATGGCACTAACCAATCTAAGTGGATGGAAGCATTTTGGTTTTAGGAGTTGAGGAACCAATCTGAGTGGATGGAAACATCTATATAGAGTCTATTCATAAAAGCACGGAGCTCAGGTGTTAGAAATAACATGATAGTTTCACCGTATCTCGGAATCATCTTATTACTTCTGTTTTTGTTTTTGCAAATTTTTATGTTGATGTCTGCTGGGTTGAAATAGGGTGATTGAGTTACTAAAAAAAAAAAAAAAAAAAAAAAAGACCAGACCAATCGGAATAAATAACACTTGGATAACAATATGTGTGTGTTCTCCCTGTCTCCGTCGCCTAAACAAGCGTGGAATGCAGGATCCACGGGAATTACCATGCAATCTGCTAACAAGAAGCATGCGCTTGGATCCAAAAGATCTAATCATTTCGTTAAAAAATAAAAATAAATAAAGGTTTATTATAAAGTCGACCACTGGTTCCCTTGTATATGCCAGCTGTGTTGATGTAGATTTAGGATTGTCGACCACTGGTTCCCTTGTATATGCCAGTTGTGTTGATATTAGTCCAAACCAGTATCTCAATCCACTAGGTCATAGGTTCATCTTGGCATTGAAGTACATTCGCAACCATCTATTTCTATATCCATCTTCTTAATCTATTCATGTGATTTGTTTGATTCCGGATATTGATGTCCATAGTGCGACTATCTGAGTAGACCTATGTCACTTATATATGAATTTTAGTATGCTTGAGTGCAAACTCATATACAGCAATTGGAATTTCGCATCAGGGTACTTCCTCCCGTAATCAATAAGTATGCCAACCAAGGAGGTTCTTTAGTGCATTCCAAGGTTCTGTGTAGATAGCTAGGGTCTGGAGAAAAGGTTTTGTGGGTACACCTCTGGTAAACCCTCCCGAGACTATAACTCGGCCACTAGGGCCACCTAGGGGTTTAAAGGCTTATTGCACATGCTAAGTGCAATCGATGATGCCTGCGACAGTGAGTTAGGATGTTATTTTTTTGTAGTTTTGATTTGCTCGGGACTAGCAAATAATAAGTTTGGGGGTATTTGATAGACGCATTTATGTGTCTATTTTCATCTCTATTGTGTATATTGTTAGTACCCAAAAATTGTGATTTCTCTTGATAGATTATGCTTAGACCTATGTTTTTGATATTCTATGCTTTCGAAATACACTTGTTATTCCAAAAATCTACTTTTGCAAAATATTAGAATCACTTTAAACGTAAAGAGTTGCATGAATATTGATTAGATTATATCACTTGATTGGGTAATGGTGGAATCCAGAGTCTCGGTGTTTTCTTTATATTCTTGATACAACTTTATTTAATTGTTGAGTTTAATTTGAGTCTAAAAAAATCCTTCACAAGTTCGAGTTGAACGAACTCTACTTACCACTTTTTACAACAACATAAAATCACATAAACTGTTAGGTCTCTACTGTTTCCGATTGCGATGTAAAAGAATCTAGAGCAAAATTATTTACAGAAGGTGAAGCAACATGAGATTGTGAACTCTATCTTGGGTTTCATGTACATTGAACATATTGGTTGTAGACCTAGGGGTACTGAAGGAACTGAGTAACTAGGAGTAGTTTACTTGGTCCCAACCCTATGAAGTTGCGGTAGTCAATAACGGTTTAATTCTGAGAGTATTCAAAACTGAAATAGGCCCTGCGATTTTTCTGCCAAGTAGTTTTCCTCGTTAACAAAATTTTATGTGTCATATGATTTACTTTATTTCCACATTATATTGTTTATCTTTATAATTAAAGTAAATACACTTCTATGTTAATCAAACTTGGTATGATACCGTAAATTGGTTTGGACATCCACATCCATTAACTGTCATAGTTACTTTTTTTTTCGGCATGCTTATTTTGTTCATTAATTTTGATATAGTTGCTTAAATAAAGTACTAGTATATATATCAGTTTCATGACATTATTATACTCCACATTACAAATTAAATTATTATAATTATATATTTTTAACTTTGTTGGGAAGGAGGCTATATTAGATAAAATTAAAAACATTATTGTTAAATGAAATTAATGAGTTTGTTTATAGTATTTGATGGGAGACGGGTTTTTTAGTAATATTTAATGGGTGAGTAAAGGAAATGTTAGGAAAGATTGTGTGTATGTATTTTGAAAATCATGCAAATGGCAATGAGATTTTAAGTCATTTTTATTAATTTTTTTTACTATATTTGTATCCGTCGAATGTTGGATTGAATGCGGATGTAATTTTTTTCTTATTTTTTGGAAATCCCCATGCCTTGGATTGAATGCGGATGAAGCGAAAAACGAACCAATTCGGTCCATGTTCACCCTTAGGTTATACATGAAAGTAGGCCTGGCAGGAAAGGGAAAAGAAATTCTAATCAGGACCGGTAAGCAAGTAGAGGAAAGAAAAAGGAATTTCTAAAGGCAGGCCCGGTCCAATAGTGTTTCCAAAATCAGTTATGATTATTTGAGGAATTTTAGAGGTGGCGTAAGTTTTGTGGTTATAATAAGACAGTCTTCCCATGATACTGCTCGAGTCGATCAATAATAATCAATTGCCAGTCTTCTTGCTCTTCTCTATCTCCCACACTCTTCATCAGTTTCCTTAGATCTTCCATCCAATTGATAATCTGAAAATTTACTTTGTTTAAAATTCCGGCATTTTTTTTCTTCAGACACAACAAATATTCAATGGTCTTTGAAGTGGATTACGAGAGAATTGCTCGGGAATCCATTGCTTATAAACGATCATGACCTACTAAAGAGGAGGATGAAAGGGAAATCAGACTTTTCGGGAAGATACGTCCTTATGATCCTCAACCTAAGTTCGAAAGTTTCAGCAAGCGATTGAAATATCAGAATCGTCATGCTCCAGCAGCTTTGTGGAACGAGATTTGCATGTCTGACGACAAGGAGAGGTATCATGAGGAGTTACGGAGGCAGCACCAAGCAAAAATTTCCCGGCAGTTACACCATGCAACTTCCGAGAGGTTGGGTGTGACTAACCATGAAGAAAACCTTCCTCTGTCGTTGTGGCGCCTGTTAAGACCTGCAACCACCTCGGTTAAGAAGCAACAGCTACAGCTTTCAAGAAACAACATGCAGTTACGCGTGTCCATCGTCCATCCCTACACAGTAAAAGGACACCATAGAAAGTTAGAGACCGGTACCCTTCAAGCCCATGCAAACGGTTTCCGATTCTCAAACTACAGTATCCCTTTTCAGATGGATGTCATGTATAATAACTTAAACCATGCGTTCTTTCAAGATGGTGACGAACAAATGTCCCCTTTCTTGCACTTGCACTTGCACTTGCACAACCCCATCATGCTGGGGACCGAAACGACTACGATGAAACACAGTTCCTTGTCCTCCTTCTTTGTCATGACTTTATATTGCCTGGTTCACCTTAATGAAACACCCTTCCACGTTATCACACTTGAAGAGATAGAGGTTGTAAATCCGGTGCGAACTCAATCTGGGCCGGAGGTGTTTAATATGACATTTGTGTTTTAGGACTTCGGGCGCGACGTCTTTCAGGTTAACTCAATTCCTTCAGAGCATCTCCTTGAAATCAAAGAGTGGCTCGACGTGGGATGGGTCAAGTACTACGAGAATGGGCAAGATGTTTCAAACTGGCGGAACAAATTGAAGACGATAAAAGATGACCCAAGGACTTTCATAGAGGGTGGGGGATGGGAATTCCTCAACTCGGGGGAGGATGCCACCCAATACTCTGACAGCTCGGTGGAGAGTTTTGCTAATTGCTCTGGCATGACTTCGGAAGAATCAGATTATGAATCTGATTCAGGTACAAATAATAATGAAAAGTGCACGACCCAGGGAAAACTGACTAAACAAGTAATAAGACGTAACTATATTGTTCTTAAGTAACAGAGTTATAAGTGACAAGTAAGCGAATGGCAGCGGTATTATTTTGCCTATCATGCAATTACTAGTTGTCACCTGTTTTGCAGATTTTTTGCATTTTTAAATTTTCAAATAATGCAGTAACGAGTTTGATCACAACCGCAATGGTGAATTCACTGTTGCTTTGGCCGTGAACTGCATAAGAAAAAGAAACAACTGAAAAATAGATGGTTGCAATAAAATATGGAGTAGATGTGTGGCTGCCATGGGGTAACAGGCAACTTAAGACAGAATTTAGAAAATCAGTACTCATGTGGCCTCAAAATATTGAACTCCGTGAACCATGATGTGCAAATGCAGTTTTGTGAATGGGGTTTTGGAGGCGAATTGCATCTGTCTTTTTAATTTTTGCTATGATTCTATTGTTTCCATAGTGAATTTCAGTTTTGCAATTTCTCTTTCAGGCGTAGATTGTAAATGAGTCCTAAGATTTTTTCTCATTGTTTCATGCTTCAGTAAAGAATTATGAATTCGCATAAAGAATTAGTTTGCACATACTCTCCAGAAGACGAATAGTCTTCAGATCTTCTAAACTTGGATATGAACGTGAATCTGCTGCAACAACTCTAAGAATAGAGAATCTGAGGGTCTTTCATACAAACTAAACAATCCTCAAAAGAAAAAATAGCTAGACATGAATGTTCTTCTCTTTCACCTCTTCCCCTTCATCACCTAAAACTCTAATTCCTTCTTCATTACCATAAGCCCAACTACAAACCAGAAAGTACAAGAAATTAGCAAAACTCAAAACAGCAAGAACCCAATAATAATAATCATAATGCCCCCTATTTAAGTTACTTGAAAACCAACTTTCATTTCCGCTTCCTTTACTTGCTTTATCCACAACCTTTACAATCAAACTTCCAACCAAGTTCCCAACAGCCATTCCAACTGAGAAAAGAGCCACAGCAATACTAGCCATACTTTTAGGAAATTGAGTATAGTAAAACTTGATTTGTGCTATAAAATTAAAAGCCTCAGATACTCCAATCAAGCAATGTTGCGGCACTAACCAAAAAGCTGACATATCGACCACGGAATGAGCTATTTTCGACAGCCCATGTTCGATTGCTCTTTTGCGTCGAATACTTTCCACCAAGGCCGAAACTATCATTGCTGCACATACAAGTAGTATTCCTATACCCATCCGTTGTTTATCTGTGAGTGAACCTTTTTGTTTTGTAACTTTTGATACTAACAGAACAATGATTTTATCGCATACCACTAACCATATTGTGTAAGTTAGGATTGTGAAGACCATAAATGAGCCTGCTGGGAATTGGAAGCTTGAGGTTATATGTCTGTTCATGTTTTTTGCTTGAAGTACGAAAAACGAATTCTGGCCGACTACTACACTAACCATGATCCCGGTTGACCATATAGGAATTACTCTCATTAAGGATTTGAGATTTTCAACCTGATCTACTGTGCATAAACTCCACGGTTTTCTGGCTGACCCATCTGGTTTCAAGTTTTCTTCACTAGGTTTTCTGATTATACAAGCTTTGTTTAGAAACCTACACACATGTGACCAGCAAACAAATTAACGAAACACAAGCTTGGTATAAAATGATAATAAACCAGGAATTCAGAATGTTTTTTTTTATGTACCTTAGATTGTTGGTTGGTGCGACCAATTTTGAACCTCTATGGTGATGGTACACGTAGCTGCATGCATGAGTAGAATTCGTTGGAGAAAGAACAAGATCCTTGTTCTTCCAAGCTGCCACAAGAACTTGTGCAAATCCGATAAACAAACTCTTATTTGGCTTCACCTTGACATAATACGGATTACCCAAGACGAACAAGACAGTGGATAATAACATTAGTAGGACAACAATGCCGAAACCAAATTTCCATCCTTTATGATCTTGAATATAAACGATAATGGTAACGGCAACCATGATTGAAACTCCAACAGATGCATAATACCAGTTGAAGAAAGTTTGCAAAACTCCTTCATTTCCAGGGTTTTCTGGTTTGTTAAATTGATCAGCTCCAAATGCTATTGAACATGGTCTAATACCACCTGCCCCAATTGCCATGAACCCAAATGATGAAAATAGTAACGCAAGTTGGGCTGGTGTGGCTTTTTCGCCTTCCCTAGGTGATGCTGATGGAACCATTGCTGTTAACCAAAGTATAACCATCCCCTGTAAGTGCAAAGAGTGTACGAAATTACGCCATAGTAGCATAACCGAGGTTTGTTAAAATGCACAAATACGGTTTGAGAGCCAATTGGCAAATGGGGCAGTTTCCCCTATGATCTGTAAAACTTTTCATGTTTGGTTTGTAATTGAACATAAGCGAGAACCTAGAGTAACGGACCCAAAATTTAATTTGTGAAACAGGTGATAAAAAATTTACTTACAATGAGGCTAGATAGTGATGCGAGAACAATGACCCTAAATTTACCCAAGTATGAATCAGAAACCAAAGCTCCAACAATCGGCAAAAAATATGATATGGCAGTCCATAGGAACAAAGCTTGTGCACCCATCACAACTTCCATATTAAAAGCTCCCGTTAAGTATAAAATCATATTCGCCGTCAACCCATAAGTTGCAACCTTTTCAAATGCTTCATTTGCTATTGAAACAAAAAAGAAAAACCATACACGCTCTAGAATTAGCTCTAAGTAAACACTTGCAAAATACACAATCATAATCAAAATCCTCACATAACACATACCAATAATGAAGGGCATGGTTTTAAGATCACCATGCTGCGATGATCTTGTCATGGGTTCATCCAGTCCTTCCTGGCTTGAATAAACTTTCTCCATCTACAATGGGTTCTGTTCCTCTTCCTTCTTTCGTCTCCTTGATTACATCAACAAAACAAAACATAACAATGTAGTGGATGAAAGCATATTTTCACCTCCATATATTCACCATTGAATTGCCAATTAATGCTGACATGGTGTCCATCTGTGCTGTGGTAATGTCATAAATGTACTTGTTCACGATTGGTTGATTCCAAATACTTTTCGTAACTTCCCTTTCTTGGAAAAAACTACTCCTAGTAAAATACCATGTAACCTATAAAAGATGTCCTAAATTATTATGGGGGTGACCTAAGATAGAAAAGCAAGTAGTGTGAGTGGTAGATATCACAATCAAAGGAGAATAATATTTTTCTTAGTATATCCTTCAGTTTCCTTCAAGTGGGACAGAAATGTGACAGTTGCGCGGTTGAGCACTAATGGTAGTTGTTTGTACCACGGCATGTCCGCAGTGCATAATCTTTGGACACTAATGCGCGGTGCATAATCTTTGGGCATTGATGTTGTCTGTTGGAACCATTACTTGTCCACGGTTCGTAATCTTTGAGCACTAATGCTGCCTCTTTGTACCATAAGTGGACTGCCGTGCATAATCTCTGAGCACTAATGCTGGTTGTTTGTACCATCACTGGTCGCTTCACATCTTTGATTATCTTTCACTGATTTGTCAATAAATAGAACAATAATTGTACATTAAAGGTGGAAATTTCCATGAGATATTTCGTAGGAAATCTAGACCCTTGATTTGAAAATGTGGGGCCACTTAATCCATGGTATTAACGGTCTGAATTAAACCATCCCCCTGGTGGGTTTAGAACGATTGAATGGAGTCGTGTCCACTTTCCTTCTCGATCAAACAAAGGCCGTAAAACTTCGCGTGATTCCGTTTCGAAGAGAAGAAATCTAAAGCTTATTCTTCTGTCTTTTGTTACTTTTCTGCTTTTTTTCCCTTGGGAAGTTTAAGCCGTATGCCTCCTTTAGTTTCTGTTTTCTTTTCTTTTATTAATAAATTTTCTCAGTGAGTTTAGTGAGCTTAGCTTATAAAATGTATAAAATGATTTTAAATCCTAAAATTTATGGTTCTCAGAAATACTCTTGGATTTGAACGACCATCCGGCTTCTTTACTATCAAATGAACACAGAGATGCTTCAAGAGAATGTGCAACATCAGCGCGTTTCTCGTTGTTGTCTGCCATGAAAAGCACATTCAAGGTTGGTCCTGATAAGAAAATAGGACCGGCTTTGCTTCGAACAAAAGTACAAAACTTGGATAAAGAAACCTTAGATTACAACTTTTACATAGTAAATTTCAGTAGTTCTTCTGGTACACACAGCTAAATACTAAGTGATGGGCAAGGAAAAGAAACAAGTCACAACTGCACATTATTTCAAATGGTACATGTAAAGTCGTCAAGGAAACAGACCTTGCTTGGATTAAAAACTTCCGAGCCATATATCATGCACCAGACTCGCACCATTCCTGCAATGTTGGTGTCGCTACTCCAATATTCTTCATGTCCACAATATTGGCTATGAAAGAAATAAAGCATAAAAGTGCTTAATCAGTAAATGTTTACGCAAATTAAAATTGCATATTATGATTAATTTTAAGTTCATCTTGTTATGAAAAATCATGTAGTATCATTTTAATTCAACCATAACATAACACCACAAGTATCTAGCTGGTGTACATTCAGAAAGTATGAAACAAAGCCTAATCTTTCTCGTGGCTATGGCTTGACAAAACCACCCCTGTTCGACATACTTAAGAAGCTAACAACTGATACGAGTTGAGGCCAAGCTAACAACCGGTACGATTTGAGTCCACCCAGCATATCAAAGAGATCGAGTATTAACAGACATCATAAGGATGTAAAACAACTTTTTTCGCAGTTTTCGCAGAGAACTAGTAAAAAAATGGAATTTCTGTTCATAAGACTGATAGGTACATGGTAAAGGTAAAGGTTTCCAGAGCAATAAAATTTTCATCAATCGATTTCATGTTAGCTTCTGGAGGACTGCAAGATTATTATACCCTTGTGCTGATCTTATATGCCTCTCAAATGTTCAAAGATTATCCCTAAATATGTAGAACCAAGCGATTTAGTGTTTCTTCCTTCCTTGAATATAACTAAAAGAACCTTGAAACTTCATTAACGTCTACACATTGTTTCTTCTGAAATTCTACTCCAAGACAGGTCTTAGAATGTTGTGAACAGATTCTGAACATTGATAACACTCTTTGATTACTTCGGTAGAACTATCATGTATATTGTGCATACCTAATTTCTATCTACGGCTGATGGATAGTCATAGAGAAAAGTGGAGAAGCCATTAATCTAATTTACCAAGTATCAGTACTTTCTGGTTAGTGAGACTATCTATAAAGATATCGTGCCCTATGCTTACATAGAAAGGTCAAAAACTGGATCTGTGACAGTAAAACATCCATATCATTTATACAAGCAGAAATGAGTTTGTTGACTCATTTAGATGTTGTTAACTTCACTGAAGGGAGAGTTGCTTATAATACGTTCTGTAAATGAGATTGCAGCTAACTTCATGACAATCAACGAGAAAGGATAATAAATGGACGGAATGCCAAAAAATACAACCACCAACTCCACGCACACAACGACATTCCTCCCTTCAAATTCTCAAATAGCAAAAGATTTGAAACATGGTCCACTGTTTACGAGAACAAATTGGGTCTAGGAAGAGTACTCCGTATGCCTTAGCCTTCAACAGTTAACTCAACAAATGACTTCTTTTCAGCTAAAAAAAAACACCTACATTGTTTCTCCTTCCATACGGAAGAACTACTAGTGCCATCTAACATCTAACATGAATTCAAGTTAATCTCACAGGACAACAGCTAAACTCGCATTCTTATAATCAAGCAAGGATTTCCTTATTAAAAACAGAACTACCCAAACTAAAATTAGGTTAATGAATAATAACAAGGGATCAAGTAGCACATACCCACATGTACTTCAGGGCTACCAGCGGCCGTGGCATCAACAATAACCGTAACAGATTGATAGTCCAATTCTACCGCATCAAAGACAGTTTGTCTAATACAATTTGGAGTCTGAACACCTAAACAAAATCACATTCCAAAGTCCAATATTGTAAGTAAATGACATTCCTCCATACCGCAATTTCATGACTAAAGATGAATTCTCAAGCTTAATTGCAGTATTACTTACCAACAACAACTAATTTCTTAACTTCAGCAGCTTGAAGAATTGAATGAAGATTTGTTCCAAAGAAAGCACTAAACCGAGTCTTGACTAACTTATAATCATTTCCAGTGATCACAAGTCCGTCAACTAATTCTGCCCCTTTGCTTCCTTTGACAAGAGGATCAGTTTTCTTGCCACTATACATGTGTCTGCGGAAGAGTTCAACATCTCTTCCAAGTGAATCATGTTCTCGTACAACCTAATTTATAAGTTTTCATCGTCAATTTTTTATACTAACAAAATTGTAAAATCAAGGAACAAAATCGAAGAAATGAGAGGAGAAAATACCCAAACTACAAGAATACCGCGGAGTCTTGCAATATCCACAGCTTTTATGACAGAAGGAACAATAGATTGACTTCCATGGACACAAACTGGACTTCCTGGAGTTACAAAATCTTTCTGAGAGACAGAGATAGAGAGGGATTTCAGAACCCAATGACCCAAAAATGAAATTAAAGGAAAAAGAAAAAAACAATTTAAGGATGAAAAGACCTGCATGTCTATGACGAGTAGAGCTGTGTTCTTCCAGTTCTCCATGGCCATGGCTAGTGAAAGTTGCCCAAACACTGAAAACGGAATACCTTACCGTTGAATGTCCCAATGACACATTTTGTGTTTTTGTGTTGTTAGAGCTGTAGGCTAACACGTGTTTTGGAATTGGTTGTGCTATCCGCGGAGATTTTTAACATAAACATTTTTAACATAAGCAGGGAATGGTAATGTTCTTTTTCTTTTTTTCTTTTTCTTTCTTTTTTTTTTTAGAAAAATTCAAAATCCACTTTTAAAACTCACTAGAATCTATATAAATTAATCCGCGATAAATTAATGGTTATGATAAATTTTATCGGCCCCGAATCGGAAACAACCTGTAAATTAGTATTTCGCTAAATTTACAAAATAATAAAAATTCATACTTTCTATAGGTCCCTTCCGATATATCAATGAATAACTTTCTAATTTGCACAAAATTATGTTAATTTGGTAAAGAATGATTTAATTATGAATGTTCATTTGGTAAAAAATGATTTTATTGTGACTTGGTTTTTCTTGAAATTGATGTCATATTTCTAATATTAGAAGAGTTTTTGGTGTTGTTGGTTGGTGATGCAATAAAAAACTATTCAATGTCTTCACAGCTTGGAAAGCTTCTTTATGGAAAGATGACTCTATAACTACAATTTCATCTGAGAACCATCAGGTGGTCAAACGGTTCCCACGCTCCCTCCCACCGTGGAGGTAGGGATTCAAACCTCGTAATTATCGAATAGATTCCCATTTGAAGGAGTTTGGATGTAGTCTAGGGACTAATCTATAAAAAAAACTATAATTTTATATTCGGCTTTCACATTGATAAATTCCCATTTGAATGAGTTTGGATGTAGTCTAGGGACTAACCTATAAAAAAAACTATAATTTTATATTCAGCTTCCACATCATCACTTTCCTCGTTTTCCATGATACTCTCAATTATTTCCTCGTCATTCAAAAATCCGGAATAGTATTCTCTTAAGGGTAGTTCAAATGTTATTCAACGTCCATCCATTACGATAATTCAGTCTTTTGATTATACTTTGCAGTTCTCTAGTGTCTTCATTATCTAACATTTCACTTGAATTCTCTGCATCGGTGTCATCCTTTGGACGAACATTTATTTTCCAAGCTGATACGACATGTTCATAAAATCTAAAACATTAATCTTCACGGGATTTGGTTCTCCTACTTCATGACCCTCCAAAATACTATGATATAACCGAAGACGATAATGCATCTCCAAAACTCTTATAATCCCTGCGTCAAAAAGGTTGAATCTTTGATGTAGCGTTTGGTGGTAAGAATTATATAATGTTTTGATAATTAATATATATATATTACTCATAATTATTATTTTATCGATAATTTAATATGGTGATAAATTGATAAAAATTTTCGTCTCGACATTATTATTCTATAAGGATTTTATTGTAGTAATAAATTTTTACTTTGATGTTTCGTAAAAATTTTTTTGTAAAGTTTCTTTTATCCAAAACACTTCCTCAATTAGCCAATTTTCATCCATTATGGAATGGGAAAAGTGGCAAACTCGATGAGCAAATTGAAACGACAAAGTGACCGAGTACATCACAATCTTTTCGTATCAACCTACTACAGACAGACCTTGTGTAATCTTACATAAATTTTAACTTCCAAAAGATTACTTCAAACAAGATGTTAACGTAGTATATAATATATGTTCAAAGCCGAACCAACTATGGAATCGTCTACCAAGTGGATGAACGTACGAGTGTATTTACTTTAATTATAAAGATGAACAATATAAGGCAGCAAAAGTAAAGTAAATCACACCAACATACAAGATTTTGTTAACGAGAAAAGCTACAAGGCAGAAAAACCCCAGGACATGGTCCAGTTTTGTAAACTTTCAAAATTAAGCCGATACACAAATTAACTACTACGACTTTATATGGTTGAGAATAAGTAAACTACTCTTAGTTACTCAGTTTCTTCAGTATTTGTGCGCCTACAACCAATCTGTTTTACGAGAGTGAATTCCAAGAGAGAGTCCACTATCTTAAGTTAAATTACCTGCTGTGAAAAGTTCCGCTCTCAACTCATTTGGATCGTAACTGAAAAAGTAAAGGACTAACCTCTTTCAGTAACCACCTCATTGTATATCTCCCGAATCCGGCAATAATCAAAGATAGAGATGAGTATAAAGGATATTCTGATTAATCGATATAAAATCCTTTGGTCAAAAGATTAAACCAAGAAAAAGATTATGAAAGTAATCTATCTCGGTGAACAACCCTTATACAAGCAACTCTACGAGGGGAGGAAACTAGAGTTTGTTCGATCTTTCAACAGGTCTGACGTTTATGAAATAAACAGCTTGTTTGGATCCAAGAAAATCAAGTGTGAACGAAGTACCACAAAGATCATAATACCAAAAGAAAAATTCTTCAAGTCTTCAATCTTCAAAGTAACCTGCGCAAATAACTTGATTTAATGGTCAATATGCACAAACTCCGATCTTGAATCACTAGATCTGTAATAGTCAATCCTCAAACAAACTTTAACAGATTTATATCATAAGAGAAGGACCATGAAAGAATTAAGTTTGATTTATCAATGATAACTATACCATTAATCATATACTTTACTAATACAGTAATTAGAGATATGCAAACCTCTGGGATATAGTAAGCATATATTTTTAAAAATCTAAAAGATATTTAAATTTCGGTTTCAGGATCTTGCCTTGAGTATCAAAGGAAAATACTTGGAAATTATGATATAACAGTTTAACACATGTTCAAATCATTATGTCGACATTACCCGAACATTCCAAATTCAAACCTTGTACAGATCAATGTTTGTAGAAACCCGAAGATAACAAACATATCGAAAATATATAAACACGTTTGAACTATGTTAGGATCGGTCCTGACTTGGGATTTGTCATCTCCAGGGATCGGTTCTAAAACTTAGGATCGGCCATGAATTCCCTTTCAACGACGAAACAAAATTTCAGAAGTCTACTTCCTCAGGTTATGTTTATGATATTATGCTCCATCTATTCCCAAGGATTGAATTCATTCCGAAATTTCAACACACTAAATAATAACAAGTTACCAATTAGTGTAACATCGACTCACGAGGTCCATTCATAAACTATACTTCATAACTCCATATACTCAAGTTATATAAAACAAATAGAAAATTTATCCTTGATAGTATGATGACCAAGTCACCGATACTAGATACAAGTAAAAAAACTTTTCTTCGTATGTTATGTTTTTAATAAATAATAACTTGAAAAAATGAAGATAAAAATAGAACAAATCAAGTATGTTGTTACTAACCTCAAATTAAAATCGAGTATCAACAAAGTTTATACTTCATAACAAACTAAGCCAACAGTCAGCATGGTCGTCATGGTTAATACTTTAACGTACTTTTAATTTTAAAGAACGCGTATGTAAGGACCCTCAAGCTCGTCAACGCTATTAGACTAGTCAAGAGACGATTTAGCCGCTAAGACTAGATTAGTTTAACACGAACGTTGATTTATAGGAATTAATCTAACAACGATCTATATACGAAATTAGTATCATTGGATATATCTCGAAAAGTTACGCATAATGGACTACTCGAACGTGTGATTCGGACATCGAACGAAGAAGATATTTGTTATTTTAGGTAAAGGGTAAAATGGTCATTTTATAATAAAGTGTTATCAAGGCAACCATCTTCTCAGGGAACCCTCTATGGATAACTCAAAGGAAATTTGATAAGGTCGAAGATTTTCTATTTCTCATTCATTTTCTTTTCTTCTTCTTTCTTCTCATTTCTTCCTCTCTTTCCTCTGTTCTTCATGCTCGTGGTTCCGTAAAAATATTTTGTGATTATGATATTGTAAACTTAAGAGAAACGTTAAGAGTTGATCGTTGGTGATGCTGTTGTGTTTGTTTGAGCACGGGATGAAGAGGATGGAGTTGTTGTTGTAGATCGAACATAGGAGTTCTGAAGTTAGGGATTGTGATGATTTGAGAGGTGATTGGGTTGCTGTTAGATGAAGAACAATAGGGTTGTAGTTGAATCAAGGTTCTGAGGTTGATTTGAGGATGAATCAATGAGTTAGGGTTTCTCAATATGAATTGGAAGTTCAATTAGTGTTGAATAAGAAGATTTAAGGAGTGGGTTTAGCAGATTGAGGAACGGGGTGAAGTTAATTGGATATTACAGAGCTGTTCATGAAGAAATGGAGAATTAGGGTTTGTATGAGTAACTCAGGGAAGATGTTGGAGATGAAATTGATGCTCTAGTGGAGTGATTATAAATGGGTTTGTTGATATGAAGACTTAGGTTGCTGTTTTGGACTCGAATTAAATAAGTCTTGATTTGGGAATGAATTGGGGTTTAATTGAGAATTGGTGGTGTTGATTCAAAGATTGATTCAAGTTCAGAGAATCTTTGAGGTAATCGTTTTGTTTAACTGAATTGAAAGAATTATTCATATTTTTTGTAGAGTATTTATGAATGTTTATGAAGCTAAGAGTTGGGTTGATATGGAATGGAACTATATATGGTTGTGTAGATTA
>JAJJMB010014886.1:2367554-2516963 GCA_023531105.1 Papaver atlanticum
ATGATTACTTGAAAGTTAAATGGTATTTCTACTGGGCACCCCTTTTAAGGATTACGTGCTCACCCATTCCCACTTTCAGTTTTAGAAACAGATCACAGTTGCGCAGCGAAAGCTTCAAGGGTTGAGTTCGTTAGTTGGTTAACTTCTGCTATGCTTATTATGTTGTATATTCTATTTGTAACACATTTGAGAGGAGTTCTTGTATTTATTTCAGAGTGGGGCTAGTTTTTGGGTTAAGTTTGTAACAGATTTCTTAATTAAATGCTTAAATATATGATTTAGATTCTTAGTGCCTCTATATTTAGTTAATCTCTTAGATTAGTCAGCTGCTAGCTTTGGGAGCGCTATAGCGTAATTGGGGAATACACCGATTTATTGGGGGATATGAACTACTTTTCCATCCTTAGTATCCTGCTAAGGGTGTCTAAAAAGTTTTAAAACTCCAAGTTATCCCTTTTAGAGATTATTAAATGATTATTTTTTTGAAGTCTTTTTAAATTTTGTAAAAAAATATTAAAAAAATTAAATTTCTTTTCTCTTTATGAGAAGAAGAAGATCAAATGACTTCGATGAAAAGGTAAGCGATATTCAAATTAAGTTCAAGTGTTTTTATTAGTTTGATTGGACTTGAATCTTAAATTGAAATCGAAAATTTTCAGTTACGGTTCACTGTCGGCATGGAATACATCATGAAGTCGATGCTGGAAAAGTGTTTGGGACTTGTTTTTAACATGAATTCCATTCTGATTTTTTCTACCGGTATTGTTTTCAATATGAAGAGCCTGCCAACAATGATGCTCCACATTCCCAGTTTTTGCATGTTTTCGATCGGCATGGTTTTATGCATGAACGCCATGCCGACATTTTCCTTTAATGTCGAAAAAAAGTTGTCACCATGCTAGATCATTAATAAAAAATGCCGAGAAAAAGCTGTCGGCATGCTCGATAATGAACTTACAATGCCGGCAGTATATTTTGGAAGTACCTATTTTTCTGTTCAATTTGAAACAACTGTCGGCATTGATGTTTTAGTAGGAGTCCATGCCGGCACACTATATGGTGGAATATTCTGTGGTATGTGAAAAATAACTTCACTGTGGGCATGGATTTTTTATATTTACAATACTGACTATAAATTTAAATTTGGGGGATATTCTGTGTCGGCATGGTAGAAATATGAATGCCATGCCGATTTGTTCATTATCAGCATGCATGGTATTCATATTTTCACCATGCCAACACGGAGTTGTTCAAGCGTAAAAACGGCGGACAAAAAAATAATAATCAAATTTCAACACATTATCTATGCCTAAGTATTAAGAGTACAAAATTATTTTTTTCTTAAAATAAAAGGTAAAAGTTTAAATAAAAAATAAAAAAAAATAAATTCTTTTATCATTTGTTTTTAATTTTCTAAAAAAACTGAAAAAAAATATATTTATTAAATAATTATAAAATATTTCAAAAATACAAGGACAATTTTGCCATTTATAAAAATAATTGAATAAAGGATTCTAGATTTTACTTCAAAGTGTCCCTACTTTGTCTTATTGTCATATCCTCAATAAATTTAAGTATAGCCCAGTTGCACGTTCATCTTAAACCCAAATTCTAAATGACAATACTTAACTTTTAATTTTTAAACTAATTTAAACTTTATGTCCACGACCATATGTTGATTCCAAACCATATAATATTTAATCAACCATGAGGATAATGTTGAAGATTGAATGCGAATTGTACTATTTTAAAAAGAACAATTTTTCTTATCAATCCTGAAAAGACGAGGGTACCCAAATATACCTCAAACTAAAACTTTTCCACCTATAAGTCTCCAAAAGTGATTGTCTATGTACTGAGTCGAGACAATACAACAAATCGGTTCACACTCGTGTGATCGTCTATGGATACGAGATCGAGATACTACAACAACGAAGTATGTTTACTTGATAATAGGTTCGGACTTAACCAAACACAATAGGATTACTATCAAGTAAATAGGAATTAACGTTTGTGTATTTTACTTCTAATTATAATAAAACAATTATAATTGCGAAAATAGAAAAGTAAAAGACACAACAAGATTTTGTTAACGAGGAAACCGCAAATGCAGAAAAACCCCGTGACCTAGTCCAGAATTGAATACTCTAAGAATTAAGCCGTTATACAAAATCTAAACCAACTTCGTATAGTTGAGACCAAGCAACTAAACATATAGTTCACCTAGTTCTCTCAGTATCCCTGCGCCTAGAATTTGTAATAAGTCACGCACTTGGAACAATTCCTTTGGTTCGTATTCCAAACAGTAAAGGAACAACAAATCTGTTCGGTAACAACTCTTTTCAAACAAATTGATATGAGTTTGACAAAAGGCTTTTCCGTTTATCCCAATAAACTCCTTTGTCAGGTTCTTAAAGCTATCTCTTAACAACTACCAAAGTAATTGTCTAAACTATGCAATCAATACTCTTAATCACAAAGAATTGTATTGATGTCGATCTACTCAACTAATCAATCAAGGTTATCACAAAGATAAACCGATTATAGTTGGATCCCCAGCCGATACAGTTTTGTGCACACCAAAGATTTTGAACTCAAATAAGAAATCTTCTTTGTCTTCAAATCTTCTTAGATCTTCAATAAACACCTGCACACAAACAACTTTAATCTCTTGTGATCAATCACACACAAAACGGAATCTGTTAACAATGGATTATCAAAAGACGTCTTTAGATCTACAAACAGTTCTAAAGATCCCCGTCGATACTTCGTTCTAGTTCGATCTGTTAACAATGGATTATATCGATCTCGTATCCATAGACGATCACACGAAGTATGAACCGATTAGTTGTATTGTCTCGACTCAGTCCATAGACAATCACTTTCGGAGACTTATAGGTGGAAAAGTTTTAGTTTGAGGTATATTTGGGTACCCTCGTCTTTTCAATTGGTATCAGAGCAGGCAAACACTAAAATATCTAACAATTTGTGTTTGGTGTGATCCAACCTATAAGATATGAGTCAGAATAAGAAAAGCAAAGATAAACTTATGAAGAACTCAGTTAACGTATGTCAAGATAATGAGAATAAGATCTCAGAAAAAGTCAATGGAAATTGGTCTCGTAAGTCTTTTCGAAAATCAAAGAAAAAGTCTATGACTAATAACTTGATTGCGAATTAGGTTCCTGATCAGAAAAGAATGAATCCGAAACTCAAACATGTTTTGGATCCGACTCTAATATCTAGTGGAAAATCTTCTGTTTCTAACGAAAAGAGATTAGATTCACTAGTCTACCCAAGTTCTGAATTTCGTAAAGTTTTAGAAAGATTTTTCAAACATGTTGAAAACTATTCAGAAAAGGGAACAACCATTGACAGTATAGATGATATCCTAGAATTTATTGTTCAATTGAATGTAAGAATTTGTGAAGGAAAGCTAGAAACACCCAGTCTTCAAAATAATCTGGCAGATTATTTGGAACAAAATTTTTCTCTGTGCAATGAAGTTCATCAACAGACTACAGAGTGTGAAATCCTGACTCTATCGCTGGAGCATTCACAAATAAGGAATACGATCCTTATTGAAGATCTTCTTACAGAGACATGTCGAAAGGTATATCTAGACAAGTGTTTAGAAAAACATTTCCAACAAGGAATGGATACCTTAAGAGGACATATAGAATGTCTTGAACAAAAGACATCAGAAATTTGTCGGATGGCAGATCTAGACCACACGTGTTCAAGTTCAAAGAACATACCATCCTGGGCACAAGATGTAATCAAGGATATTTCATCTCGCAATATTCCTAATGAAGAGGATGGATTCAAAACCCACACAATGGAACATGATAATGTCCTAAAAGTAAGAAGGAAGAAATTTCTCAAAAGGTATTTGGTGAGGAAGATCCTCACCCCAACGCTTAAATTACGTTGGATTGTGCATCCTTACAATGCCCAATATACTGATGTAAGGAAGCACACACATCTGGGCTATCTGTATCCTATCAATAATCTCTTATTCAACATAGAGAGTTTACACAATCTACCTAAAGATGTTTAAATCTGTCTCCATATGTAGAAAAGCTGTCTTATAAACAACTTGTGTAAACTGGATAAGTTTACCTATCTAAAGCAGTTTTAGATACGTGATCTAAAAGGTTGATTCTTTCTAAAGAATCTTTATGTTTATCTAACACATTAGATGCGAAAATCTTTTCAAATCTGGTCAGAAATATTTATTTAAGGCTGACCCCTATGTTTGGAATGTGTTAAATGTTTCTCGAATATATGAACTCATATTATTTGAGAACCCTTTGGTAACAGGATGTATCCTCAAACCAGATCTCAAGCAAAACTTCTGAAAGCCTTGAGTGGAATGACTTCTAATGAAGCTATTCATCTTGATAATACCTTCAAGAAATCTGGCTGTGAAGATAAAGAAAATGAAAAGGAAGATATGACTCATCTCCTTGTCAAAAATAGTTTGGATGCTAAGATTGATATTATTAATCTTTGACAAGTCCTCATAAGTACTATCGAAACACATCATAGACAGGCAGCACTACTGAGAACTGTTATTCGTAACCAAAGAAAGTTGATTAAACTTGGAATCGGTAATAGGGATTATGCTCGGAATATTAATCGAAAGGTTAATGCTTTAGCCTATGAACATAATCAAGGTACTGTGTCAAGAATCCGAGATATCAGTCGAGATGCTGTTGATGAAGATCCTGAAAAATTTGAGGAAATTGAAGATGATCTTTGAAAATAGACATTAGTTTTTGATTATTTCAATAAGGTCTATTATGAATAAAACTATCTATTATTTATGAATAAAATTATTATTTTATAATTTTTCTTGTGATAGTTTTCGATTACATAGCCTGTGCTTGAATGCTTTATTTTATTGCTATGTATGTTTATGATATGTTTGATTTCGGTTTTCGTAACCTTATTATTCAATATCATATGGTTTGAACCCTTATGGTTTGGGTGACTTTTTGTTTAGCAGGATTGAGTTCTAGCCCATGTTGGTAGGCTTTATCAAAGGATCATAAGGGGTTCTGATTGAAACTAATATGTGAAAAAGTCACAATATGTTGAATCGTTTGGTTTAGCATAAAAGCATATGTGTTTCGTGGTTTCAACTTTTGCATTGCATTAGTTAAAACCGGTTTTCAACCTTTCTCTGGTAAAGATTGGTCCTTGATGTTGTTCTTTTGTCTTGCGAGAGGATGACAAACACAACGGGGGAGAGTTCTATGTGAACTTGCGCTTATGACATATCTTTGGGGGAGAAGAGGATACGGAACTTGAGGTAACGAATTTCTTAGTTAATCATTTTCCTGTTTAAGAAAAGCCTGATTTTATTGCATATATTTATTGCTTTTGCTTAACAAAATTTCGGTACAATTGATGTTTATTCCATTATTTGTGTATGGATGTGTGTGTGAATCAATTGTTTCCGGTTGAGAAAAAATATTGTTATCTTGCTTTATGGTTTGGTATTAATTGTTTAGGCTTACGAAATTACGGTGCAATTGCAGTACTATAATGTCTATGTTTGTTTCAATTGCTTCCGGTTGAGGTAAATAATTATGCAAGTTGATTTATTTGGTTTGTATGAATTTTTTATGGCTTAACAAAAGGGTTTTCGGGATCAATTGTTTAGTCCAATTCAATTCCGGATAAGAGAAACTAAGTTAATTCTGATCTTAGTTAGACTTATCAAAGTGGAGGTTTCGGTTATTCAAGTCTAACCGAATACCTTAACAAGAAATGCTAGTTAACTAACCTAGTACTTGTCTTGTTTAAAAGTGAAAGGTATAAGTTATTATTTGAATAATTAGAACCTGATGAGAAAAATAGAGTTAATTCTGATCTTTATTTTGGTCTTATCGAACAAGCGATTGTATTTGTACAATCGGTTTAGCAAAAGAACTAAGGTGCTTAGTCAATTTTTGATTTGCTAAACTATTAGGGAAAATTGCTTTGGGCAATTGTTTCCTTGGTAACATATCAAAACAAAATTACTTTGTAGTTTCGGTTTTGATATTGGTTATCTAAAATGGTGTGTGGAACCCTCGTGCTTAACTCTTATAGGTTTTGCAAGTCTTTTAAGATTTGTAAGATCCTTTCGGTTTGTCTTTTATTTGCTCGTACCTTTGTCATTTTGTGACAAAAAGAGGGAGAAATATATGGAGTAAAAAAATGATTTGGCGTCACTAAGGAAAGGACAATGATGCTTAAACGTTATATCTAACGAAAGAGTAAAGCAGAGACTAAGGGGGAGTAACATATCATATTGATACTTGTGGTTATCTTAATTACAAAGGGAATAACAAAGACGTTCGGATTTAAAATATACCTATCTTACCTTTAGGGGGAGTATTAGCTTTGTTATTATAATGTCAACAGCGGCATTTATGGGTTTAATATATACAGGTTATTGTACTGTTGAAACTTGGAATAAAGCGTATGTGTAATGAATTCTTGTAATTTGTTTATCCATATGATGTAAGAGTTTTGTCACTAAAATTGACAAAGGGGGAGATTGTTAGAGCATAGCTCAGTTGAACCCACCAAGCATTGGTATGTCAAGTTTGGTTGTCATATTTTAGTGAATCAAATATCATTTAAAGAGTCGTTTGATTATTTACTAAAGTCAACTTCGTATAGGTTAGCTAGAAAGTTACTAGGATATGAGAATTTCAAGTATTATGTGAAGACTTTGAAGAATGTGAAGAAGTAAAGAGCTACAACGACGACATCATCCTTCCACTTGAGGTTAGTAATATTTGACTTGAACTGTTTCATTCCTAATGTATCTTTCAAGTCGTGCATATTGAAAACATAACTGCGAAGCTATAAATGATTATACTCTAGTTAGACATAGTATTAAGGAATTATAATACGAAGTATAACGTCTATCTTTTGAACTTCGTATATAAGACATCGACATAATCGTATGAATGCTATTGTGATTATGTATGGGTATGGGGTGAAGATTTCGTCCTAGGAAACAATGTTTTACATTCGTTTAAAGGAAGTACATTCATAAACTTGTTTTGTGAATCGAAAGGGAAATCGCTAGGCTTATTGGTATTGTTATTGATTGCAAATCTTTGGATTACCAATATGTGTGTTTAGTATAACTTCTCATAACTTATTTATGTATCTTGGTAAAACTATTCACAATGCCTGACTTTTGTATTGGTATGACTTTTATTAGTGAAACCGATCTTAGGTAATCACCTGAGATAGTATGATCGATTTATTGTAATTGGTATGACCAACTCTATACATTGGGGAACCGATCCTAATAAGAGTTGCAACCGATCACAAGAGGGAATCGATCCTTGTAAGAGGTACAACAAGTTTTTAGTAATTGGGGAATCGATCCTATGACTTGTGCAACTGAATACAAGTTTATACCATAAATATGTGGTAACCGATCCTAGTACCTAGTCAACCAACTTTTGGTAACTAGCGTGACTAATCTTAGTACCCACATGGAGGTAGAACCGAAACTTGTTTTGGTAGAACCGTTAAACCCATGATTGGTGATTTGATAGGATAATCAATTACATAGTTCTTGGAAGTCGGATGAACCAATTCTAAACTTGTTTGGAAGTGTGGCAAATCGGTTCCAAGATTGTAAATATGAAAAAGGATTTACAAAGTAAAGATGTCGACATACTTTGAACATGTGCAGTAACTCTTATCTTTTATTGTTCAAAGATTTTTCTTAATAGCTAAAGGAGAATCCCGGATTGAAATAAATTGAGAATCTTTTAATTAAGGTTTTTAGTTTTTATATGCTTTTAATTTCCAGCAATTAAATGCATATCTTTAAAAAATAAAAATTAGTAATGTGCATTTACTAATTGGAGATTTTCTACTGAGATTTCGGTCAATATTTGGACAGAGCATTTCCATGAATTATGAAAACCGCTTTGGACTTTATGGCATATTTTTTTTAGAATATTCAGTTTTGGAAATTCCTTGGTCTATAAATATTGAAGTTTGCATTTCAAACAAACTAATCCTAAGAGCCAGCAAAACTACCTAGATGTGTTTTTACTGGTGGAGCCGTCTATTCGGAGAGGAAAGTACCCTAATTATGCGAAATCTCTTACGACCGCTCGTTTTATAGACTTCTTTGGGATTGGGAAGATCTACGAGTACCGTTGGTGGTAATCTAGATAATTGCAGTTTATCATTAGTTTTCGATTGATTTGATTGACTAACGGTTGTTGAACTTTGATTGCACTTAGTTTGTTTATGCTTGAGAATCTTCTCTTCTGATATAAGATTCACTCAAACTAGATCCAAGTATCGACGGGGATCTTTAGAACTGTTTGTAGATCTAAATACGTCTAAGAAGATTTGAAGACAAAGAAAATTTCTTATTTGAGTTCATAATCTTTGGTGTGCACAAAACTTGATCGGTTGGGGATCCAACTATAATTGGTTTATCTTTGTGATAACCTTGATTGATTAGTTGAGTAGATCGGCATCAATACAATTCTTTATGATTAAGAGTATTGATTGCATAGTCTAGACAATTACTTTGGTAGTTTTTAAGAGATAGATCTAAGAACCTGACAAAGGAGTTTATTGGGATAAACGGAAGATCCTTTTGTCAAACTCATATCACTTTGTTTGAAAAGAGTTGTTACCGAACAGATTTGTTGTTCCTTTACTGTTTGGAATACGAACCAAAGGAATCGTTCCAAGTGCGTGACTATTACAAGTTGGAGGCGCAGGGATACTGAGGGAACTAGGTGAACTATAGGTTTAGTTGCTTGGTATCAACTATACGAAGTTGTTTAGATTTTGTATAGCGGCTTAATTCCGAGAGTATTCAATTCTGGACTAGGTCCCGGAGTTTTTCTGCATTTGCGGTTTCCTCGTTAACAAAATCTTGTCGTGTCTTTTACTTTTCTATTTCCGCAATTATAATTGTTTTATTATAATTAGAAGTAAAATACACAAACTTTAATTCCTATTTACTTGATAGCAATCCTATTGTGTTTGGTTAAGTCTGAACCTATTATCAAGTAAACATACTTCGTTGTTGTATTGTCTCGATCTCGTATCCATAGACGATCACACGAAGTGTGAAACAATTAGTTGTATCGTCTTGACTCAGTCCATAGACAATCACTTTCGGAGAAAGGACTTATAGGTGGATTTTTTTTAGATTGAGGTATATTTGGGTACCCTCGTCTTTTCAACTTGCATAACCTATAAGAGTTAAGCACGAGGGTTCCACATACCATTTTAGATAACCAAAATCAAAACCGAAACTACAAAGTAATTTTTTTTTGATATGTTACCAAGGGAAAATTGCTTCGGAAACAATTGCCCAAAGCAATTTTCCCTAATAGTTTAGCAAATCAAAAATTGACTAAGCACCTTAGTTCTTTTGCTAAACCTAATGTACAAATACAATCTCTTGTTCGATAAGACCAAAATAAAGATCCGAATTAACTCTATTTTTCTAATCAAGTTCTAATTATTCAAATAATAACTTAGACCTTTCACTTTTAAACAAGACAAGTACTAGGTTAGTTAACTAGCATTTCTTGTTAAGGCATTCGATTGGACTTGAATAACCGAAACCTCCACTTTGATAAGTCTAACTATGATCAGAATTAACTTAGTTTCTCTTATCCGGAATTGAATTGGACTAAACAATTGATCCCGGAAACCCTTTTGTTAAGCCATAAACAATTCATACAAACCAAATAAATCAACTTGCATAATTATTTACCTCAACCGAAAGCAATTGAAATAAACATAGACATTATAGTACTGCAATTGTACCGTAATTTCGTAAGCCTAAACAATTGATACCAAACCATAAAGCAAGATAACAATAGTTTTTCTTAACCGGAGACAATTGAATCACACACACATCCATACACAAATAATGGAATAAACATCAATTGTACCGAAATTTTGTTCAGCAAAAGCAATAAATATATGCAATAAAATCAGGCTTTTCTTAAACAGGAAAACGATTAACTAACAAATTCGTTATCTCAAATTCCGCATCCTCTTCTCCCCCAAAGATATGTCATTAAGTGGAAGTTCACATAGAACTCTCCCCCGTTGTGTTGTCATCCTCTCGCAAGATAAAAGAACAACAACAAGGACCAACCTTTACCAGATAAAGGTTGAAAACCGGTTTTAACTAATGCAATACAAAAGTTGAAACCCCGAAGCACATATGCTTTTATGCTAAACCAAAAACAATTCAACATATTGTGACTTTTTCACATATTAGTTTCAATCAGAACCCCTTATGATCCTTTGATAAAGCCTACCAACATGGGCTAGAACTTAATCCCGCTAAACCAAAAAGTCACCCAAACCATAAGGGTTCACACCATATGAGATCGAATATTAAGGTTATGAAAACCAAAATCAAACATCCCATAACACAAATGCAATACACCATAAATATTCAACAAATAATCAAGTATTGCAATTACCTCTATATTGTAGGGAATTGAATTGTGAAACCAACGCAAAAAGAATGAGTTCATTCCGAGTTCGGACGAAGAAGTTATGGGAAAAACAGTTTTACACTCCTTCGTATGGACCTATCACTAGGATCGGTTACAAAATCACTAGTAGTTACTAGGACCGGTTACTAGGATCGGTTACAAGAGTTACTTGTGACGGATCACAACACTAAACTGTTTTTGACATAACTTTTGCATACGATGTCCGAATTCAGTGATTTTTGGCTCGTTTTAACCGTAAAAACAAGAGATACACATAGATGATCAGTAGATATCAACATCATAAACTCAAAATTACCGTTTCTATCAAAAGCTCAAATATAGATAGAGAAAGTATGAGTATAGAAGAAAATAAATCTCCCTAAAGATGTTAATTTGTCATATAATAACCGAGAGATCATGTGCTCAGTTTTCATGTGTTTCCTCACCTTTCAAAAGATTGAGCACCAAGGTGAGCATGCATATTCTAACACAACTAGGTTGTGTTTATTTGAGCCTTGTCTTCTTTGTCACTAGGGACTAAGACAGAATCACTCTTGACCTCTAGATTGATTTGTTTTCTCTTGTTCCATCTCTTGTTTTTATTCTTTGACTTGTGATGAAGAGTGTCATTATCACAACGTTCATTAGTACAAGAGACTTTAGACAACATGAAGTCTTTCTTTAGTCTTTCAAAAAGACTCTTGTAAACATTGTTACCAATATTTAACAGCTGAGAGTCATTCTTGTGACTAACTTTTGGTCCCTTCTTGGCTATGGAGGACTTCAGGACCCATTTAGAGTTCAGTTTCGCAGGAGCAGTTTTCTCCTTCATACCATTAGGACGATTGTCCTTTTGAATACTTTGCGAAACAACTTTTCTCCAATTTGGAACATCAGATCTTGTCTTAGCATTTACAAAGTCACCTCTCCTTTTATAATTGGGTCTTTTATGAGATGACCTTGTCGAGCGATAGGTGAAATTTGAACTATCATTATAATAATTTTTTTGCCTAAACTTAGGACAATAGTAATCTGAGATCTTTCGGGGAGCAAACTTACCCAATTCGTTTGATAAAAAAGAAAGTGTATCTTCCATCTTACGAACTTTGCATCCCCATTGCAAGTGCCCTTTATTACCACAATAATAACAATGCTTAGTAACATAAGGAGTATGAGTTTTAATGTTACCTTTTTGTGGATCCACTTGCCTTGGAGCTCGACGATTTTTCTTCTTCTTCTTCTTATCTCTGTTCAACATTGTTGCTTTCTTAACATTAGCAGAAGTTCCTCCGTTGGTTGTTGTACTTGAGGAGTATGGTTGAACATGATTCTTCGGCTTGACTGGTTTTACTTCTTTACAAGAAATACGAGCATTTTTTACATCAGTGGAAGCCTCTGGTTTAGAAGAATTTTTAGCTTTAACAAATTTTACCTCTTTGCTAATATTTGAAGAATTTATTCCCTTATAGCCCAATCCTCGTGTATCACGATGATTTCTACTTGCTTCTAACATTGAGGTTAAATTGTTTGAGCAAGCATTGAACTTTTTAAGGTCCAAATTTTCTTCTTCCAACAACTTGATTTTATCAAGGCATTTTTATTGTGAAGGATATTCACCTTCTTTCTCGTCAAAATTCTTTTGTTGAGAGTTAATCCTTGCATCAGATTCAACAAGTTTCTCTTCCAATAAATGTTATATTTCAATTATATTAACAAATATAATATGGAAAAGAAATAACACAAACACCAGAAATTTTGGTAACGAGGAAACCGCAATGCAGAAAAACCCCGTGACCTAGTCCAGATTTGAACACCACACTGTATTAAGATGCTATAGACACTAGCCTACTCCAAGTTAACTTCGGACTGGAATGTAGTTGAGCCCTAACCAATCTCACACTGATCAAGGTACAGTTGCGCTCCTTACGTCTCTGAATCCCAGCAGGACTCTACACACTTGATTCCCTTAGCTAATCTCACCCACAACTAATATTTGCTACGACCCAAAGTCGAAGACTTGATAAACCAATTTGTCTCACACAGAAAAGTCTATTGAATAGATAAATCTGTCTCCCACAGATAAACCTATGATTTTTTTTCCGTTTTTTGACAAATCAAGGTGAACAAGAACCAATTGATATAACAGACTTATATTCCCGAAGAACAACCTAGAAATATCAATCACCTCACAATAATCTTAGTCGTATGGTAGGCAAACAAGATATTGTGGAATCACAAACGATGAGACAAAGATGTTTGTGACTACTTTTTATCTTACCCATCGGAGATTAAATCTCGAGCAAATCTTAAAGAAGATAGTACTCAATCACGATAGAAAACAGCAAGATCAGAACACGCAACTACAGAGAAAATAGTTGGGTCAGGCTTCACAATCCCAATAAAGTCTTCAAGTCGTTAACCTACAGGGTTTCGTGAAAAACCTAAGGTTAAAAGAGAATCGACTCTAGTCGCAACTAGTGTTAGAGCATTGCTCGGTCAACCTCGCAAGCGTTGCTATCTAAAGCTTGTTTGTCAATGTTAGTGATCAAAACTATAAGTCTTGATTTCTAGTCTACTTATAGTGTTGTCTCGGACTAGGATATATTATGTAGTTTAGCATTAAACTTCACGACGTTCATCAATTGAAGACGAAGAACTACTAAGGAGAGCTTGTGGAACTTCATCAACAAAAGGTATGTGGAGACTGAAACTCATCTATCACTTGGAAAGTCTATTTCTACTATATCTCCTTTATTGAGACAAAAGTCGTATTACTATAGTTTTCGATTATACACATTTGAGATTTCGAGCTGAGTTTAACTTGCTTACATATTTCTCGAAATATGTGTTGGTAAGATTTCGCTTCAACCAAGTTCATCTTTATTCTTGACGAAAGTAAAAAGATGATCATGTGAAAATCGCCGAGTAACATCTAACATGGTTTGTGTGATACAATCATTTGGTGTAGACTTGGAATGTTTCGTTATGATTATTTCAATAGCTTGAAAATTTATTTGATGCTAATAGTGTGTGAAAACGGCTATTGTCATCCTCTAAGAATGTTTCAATGATTGAAATAAGAGTTTAGAATACTTAACCATCATTGGATTATAAACATAGTGTGCATTCTTGCATGTATGTGATCCATGACCGGAACTAAAGTACGCATACTCGTATGCGTACTTGTAGTTGTGAAATTCCGTGTACCAAGTACACATACCAGTACGCATATTTGCATAAGGTATAGGTCAGGGAATTTCTGCTGGGTTTTGGAAGTGTACTTAAGTATGTGTACCCGTTCGCATACTGGCGAACCCAAACTCAGACCGGCTACTTAAGTATGCGTACCCGTTTGCATACTTGAGTGGTTAAAGTTCTAGAATTGGTTTGTTCATGAACTAATACATTTATATATTAAGGAATGCATTCTTTGCAAACCGTGGCTATAATGTTCATGAATTGATTCGAGTGAATCAAACCAATTTTGCTTCGATTGTGTTCTTGTATACTTTTATGAGAATCTAGCAATTGAACAACTCTTTAACTAGTTTCATTTGAGTCATTTGAACTAGTTATGGTTAAGATGAATATGGTTGATATGAGACTGTTCATATAGCTAACCTCGGTTAACTACAGTTGTGCCAACATGGTGTACACGTTTAGGTACTGTTACATAAACCTAAATGAGGGTACATTTCATTTGTGTATAACAAGCTAAGTTCGATCTAACGGTTGAAAGATATTAGCTTGAATCTTATCAGGTTTTCATCTAACGGTTAATATTGAATGCTTTGTTACCAGGGTAACTTAGATTGAAAACCCTGATTTGAAAACTATATAAAGGAGAACTCTAGCAAATGGGAAACCTAATCCCCATACCTCCTGTGTGATACTAGTTGTATAAGCTAGAGTCGATTCTCCTTTAACCTTAGGTTTTTCACGAAACCCTGTAGGTTAACGACTTAAAGACTTCATTGGGATTGTGAAGCCAGACCCAACTATTTTCTCTGTAGTTGCGTGATCTGATCTTTCTGTTTCTATCGTATTTGAGTACTATCTTCTTTAAGATTGGCTCGAGATTTATTCTCCGATAGGCAAGATAAAAAGTAGTCACAAACATCTTCGTCTCATAGTTTGTGATTCCACAATATCTTGTTTCGCTACCATACGATTAAGATTATTGTGAGGTGATTGATAATACTAGGCTGTTCTTCAGGAATATAAGTCCGGTTTATCAATTGGTTCCTGTGCACCTTGATTTATCAAAAGACGGAACAAAACTCATAGGTATTTCTGTGGCAGACAGATTTATCTATTCCAATAGACTTTTCTGTGTGAGACAGATTTGTTTATCAAGTCTTCGACTTTGGGTCGTAGCAACTCTTAGTTGTTGGTGAGATCAGCTAAGGGAATCAAGTGCGTAGTATCCTGCTGGGATCAGAGACGTAAGGAGCGCAACTGTACCTTGAACTAGTGTGAGATTGATTAGGGTTCAACTACAGTCCAGTCCGAAGTTCATTGATAGTAGGCTAGTGTCTGTAGCGGATTAATATAGTGTGGTGTTCAAATATGGACTAGGTCCCGGGGGTTTTCTGCATTTGCGGTTTTCCTCGTTAACAAAATTCTGGTGTCTGTGTTATTTCTTTTACGCATTATATTTTTTTATATAATTGAAATATCACAGGTTGTGTGTTGAATCGATCAATTGAGAAATCCAAACTTTTGTTATTGATTGAAATTAATTGATCCTTGAACATTGGTCTTTGGTACCGTTCAAGTTATTCCTCTTATATTCAATCGGGGTCGCAAGTTCGTATTTGCTGATTGCGGTTTGAATTAAGAGATAGAGATATAAAACTCTTTGATATACTTTTCTTTAGATTGAGTCCGACTGTCTAGTTGATTCTCTTGAAAGTATATTGGAGTTTGTCTATTCATATTTCCAAACGAATTATTGGGTGTGGTTGTTGTACCCCCTCTTTTTTAACTAGTATCATACAGGAGGTGTGGGGATTAGGTTTCCCAGTTGCTAGAGTTATCCTTTATATAGTCTTCAAATCAGGGTTTGCGATCTAAGTTACCTTGGTAACAAAGCATTCAATATTCACCATTAGATGATAACCTGATTAGATTCAAGTTAATATCTTTCAACCGTTAGATCGAACTTAGCTTGTTACACACAAATGAAAAGTGACTTTATTTAGATGTGAGTAACCGTACCTACACGTGTGAACCTTTGTTGGTTCAACAATAGTTAACCGAGGTTAGCCATACAAACACTTTCATATCAACCTTATTCATCTTAACCATAACTAGTTCAAATGACTCAAATGAAACTAGTTCTAGAGGTGTTCAATTTTTTATTCTCATAGAAGTATACAAAACACAATTGAAGCAAAATCGATTTTGATTCACTCGAATCAATTCATGAACATTATAGCCACGGTTTGCAAAATTGCATTCCTTAATTTATAAATGTATTAGTTCATGAACAAACCGATTTTAGAACATAACCTACTCAAGTATGCAAACGGGTACGCATACCTAAGTGGCCGGACTAAGTTTGGGTTCGCCAGTATGCTAACGGGTGCGCATACCTTCCAAACTCAGTTGAATCCCGGAACTTGAAACTCACGTCAGTTCGCATACCGGTATGCATACTAAGTTCCCGGACTTTCACTAAACCAAACCAAGCAGTACGCAAACGGGTATGCATACCATGGTTCTCAGACTTTGATTACATATATGCAAGTACGCATACTATGCTTATATCCAATTGTTCTAAACTCTCATCTCAATCATTGAAACATTCTCGGAAGACGACAATAGCTGTCTCACACAAACTATTAGCTTCAAGGCAATTTTCAAGTGATCGAATGATCAATATGAAACATTCCGAGTCTACATCAAATGACTGTCTCACACAAATCATGTAAGATGTTACCAGGCAATTTTCACATGATCATCTTTTGACTTTCGTCAAGAATACAAGATGAACTTGGATAAAGCGAAAGCTTACCAACACATATTTCGAGAAATATGTAAGCGAGTTAAACTCAGCTCAAAATATCAAATGTGTATAATTGAAGTCTATATAGCTATACGACTTTTGTCTCAAATAGGAGATAAAGTAGATAGACTTTTGAGTGATAGATGAGTTCAAGTCTCCACATACCTTTTGTTGATGAAGTTCCACAAGCTCCCCTTAGTAGTTCTTCGTCTTCAATCGATGAACGCCGTGAAGTCTAATGCTCAACTACACTTTCTATCCTAATCCGAGACTTAGCTATAAGTAGACTAGAAATCAAGACTTACAGTTTTGGAAACTAAACTTGACAACAAGCTTGAGATAGCAACGCTTGCGAGTTCGACCGAGCAGTGCTCTAACAGGTTTTATGCAGATTCGGAGAAAGCAGCACCTGTTGAGAGGCACCATTGCTAATTGGGGCGCGTCTAGTAGTTGGGTTATTTATGCTGCTATTCTGGCAAACAACTTTTTTCACCATACAAAAAAGACCTCCACATTCAATACCCATAAACCAAAAAATTACCATCACTACTATCAATAATTTTTACCATATCAAACTACTTTGATGACATTTGGCGGGTTGTGTAATAACATTCTTGTATACCAACTTACTCAAGACAAACCTCTTAAATATTCACCAACCTCTATTCTTATCATGCTTACGTATAGGCTATATGTGAAGAGAAAAATATTAAGTTGGTTGTTTGGACAAATTGTTAGCATGTATCTTTTCTATCAGTCCCACGTGAGTTTTAAGCCACAGTCCCTTTCATCCACTCTGAAAAGTGGCCTTGAAACAAATAGAACCCCTGATAAGGGAACTTTATTTAAATACAAAAATTGGGAATCTTACATAAGTTTTCACCATTCCTCATCTACTTACTTTTCAGACTACTTTCAACTCTCTCATATTTCCTATTTTAAGGTTTAGTACACCTCAGATTACAATTTTTGTTTGCATTTTCACCTATGCCTGATAGGTTTATATCACCGTTCTAGTACCAAACCCAGAATCTTTTGTATTCAAATTCATATTTTAATCTCTAAACTAGCTCCCTTCTCTGATAAAAATATTCTTATTGCCATCACTCTTATAAGCTACATGGAACCATCTTCCTCTCAAGATAATACTAAACCTAAAAGCCTTGATATTCATAATCTCACTACCCAAATGGCTAAGAAATTAACTCTACCATCCTCCCTTACTAAACTAGTTTTCATCGACAAAATAGTTATCCTAGCTGAGAATGATAATAATTGGAAATGATGTATGGTTGGCTATATTTGTTGTGAAACTCTTATTCCTACATCTTCCATTCGTTACTACATATGTAATCAATAGCCTTTAGCTCAAACCCCCACTATTACTACTTTTAATGGGTTGAGAAACAAAGTTCTCATTAGATTTTTGGCAGAGAGTGATTTCAACAGAGTAAATGAGTAACGTCCTTGGTATGCTTGTGGTTATTTAATGGTTCTTAGAGTTGTTCCCCCTACTGGGTGGCCAGCAAATTATCAAATATCTTTTGCAGAAGAGCTTTTCTGGCTGATTTTATACAACATCCCAAAGGAATGCACTGAATTTGAGGATCTTTAAAATCTCACTCTCAAACTTGGAGAACTAATTGAATCTCAAACACCTTTTGTAAATCATCCTTTGAAGAAGAATGTCAAAATTTGTGTCAGAGTTTTTGTTCAAAAGGCTTTACCCAGTGGAATCCCTCTCTTTACTTCAGGAAGAGCTCAACCTTTTCTCATTGAATGCAGATATTACAAGGTTCTTCGTTACTTCTATACTTCCCGTCGAGTGTTAGATCATAAAGATGTTAACTGTCTAGCTTGGAAATCTAAACAGAAGCTATTGCAAGGAGCAACTTCACCTAACTCAAAATATGTTCTACCAGCTGTCTCAAGGCTCATGATGCAATAACAACCAGAGGCTCGGCATACTTCATCTACTCCTAACATAGTGGTAAATGACACTATCATGTCTCCAAGTGAAATAATGCCAGAAACTCAAATTGGTACTATTGATTCTCATGACCATGCCAGAGGAAAAGCTAAGGATTCTACCCCAAATATTGATACCGTTATTCAAAAAGGCTTAGCAAGTAATTTCCAGATAGGCCTAATCGATCTACTGCTCTAAAGATTTTCGATGTTGGGCCAATCCAGCAAAGTTCAACTCAGTTGAATAATGGTCTGCCGGTTATTTTCAAGCAAGTTACCACTCAGAACGTTACATTTGAAGCATCTAATGCTAATCCCGAGTTATCAAATCGGGGTCCGATTCGAACCACTAATTATTCAAGAAGATTTAAAACTGGTGTTGTTCCGACACAACATCCTACCATTACTAGAGAAGAAGTTATCTCATCAGCTGCTGAACATGATGTTTTATCTAATCTCAAGAGAAAGATTAATCCCAGAGTGGATTTAAAAAGCGAACTAAAGCCAGCACTTCTACTCTAGCCAGTATTGTGGTCATCCCAAATTAAAATGATACCTCTAAACCAGATTATTCAAAATTTTGTCCCCCTATCTCCAAATTGGGAGATCTCTCTGCTATCAATCTATCTAACCGTACCCTCAATACCCATTCCTTGGTTGATCCTTATGGTAGTTATAATGTACCTTCTGACGATACCCGAAGCAATGATGGTGTCTGCAATAATTTCATCATGCGTCTGCTACTCTGATTCTAAGTTCTACCCAAGATGCTTCTCAAATTGGTGGTTCTAATGATTCTCAACTTGGTGGCGGTTCTGCCTGTACCACTCAGGTAAATTTAATTCCTCCTCCCCTCCCCCCCCCCCCCCCCCCCACCCCACCCCACCCTAATTGACCTTCTTAATACTGCTATTCATGTTAATCCTTTCCCTGTTAATAATGTCAACATGCTTTGATGGAATGTTAGAGGACTGGGTAAAGAAACTGCTAATAAGGAACTCAACCTATTATGTAGAAACATTAACCCTGATATCATCTTCATGTCGGAAACTAAAATGAACAAAGATTTGGCTGCTAGAAGACTAAAAAATATGGGTTTTCCGTGCACTTTTAATGTCCCAAGTATTGGAAGAAGTGTTGCTCTAGTTCTTGCCTGGAAAAAGGAGATTCAACTCAACATTTTTTACTCAAGCTTGAGGGGCATCTATGTCACATCTACTGATATTATCCATTCCAAACTTTGTCATATCCATTTCATATATGGTGAACCTAACAGTAGTCTAAGACAATTTTTTTGGGAAACTCAATGCCAGTTACCTCATACACCTCTAGATGAACCTGTATTCTTTGTAGGAGACTTTAATGCTCTTTTAGGTACTGAGGATAAGAATGGTGGGCTAGAAGTAGATGATTCTGATTTCCTAAACCTTAGGAATTTTTGTTCTGTGTTTAGCTTGCATGATCCTGGCTTTTCTGGTCCTAGATTTACTTGGTCTAATATGCAACAGGTCCAGACCTCATTCTTGAAAGATTAGATAGATGTCTAATTAATGAATCTGCTGAAGTTTTATTTCCTAAACTTTGTGTCAATAATCTTCCTAGAAACTCATCTGATCACTACCCTATGCACATATGTTTCAACTTTGAGGACATATGTATGCCTAGACCTTTTTACTTTATGGCTATGTGGATTGAAGATCCTACTTGTAGAGATATTATAGCTAACTCTTGGTCTGTTAATGTTGTGGGCTCCCCTGCTTATAAACTCAAAGACAAACTTCTAAGTACTAAGAAAGGCCTTCGTGATTGGAATAAATCCTCTTTTGGTAATATTCAAACCAATATATCTACAACTAGGGAGGAATTAATTAAAGTCCAGACTTCTACTCCAACTGACTTTAGCTCCACTGCTAGACTTAGAGCCAGATTGGAATACCTCTACAATCTAGAGGAACTATATTGGAAGGAAAAATCTAGAGAGGTCTGGCTTATGGAAGGTGATAGAAATTCTCCTTATTTTCATAGAGTCACTCTCTTTAGAAGGAAAATAAATGTCATTAGTTGGGTTAAGGATTCCTCAGGTACTATTCTAACTTATAGAAATAGTATTGGAACCTCCTTTATAGATTATTTCAAAAATCTTTACTCCTCCCATCCAATTCCAGGATGAAATCCTTCGGGACCTCCCTGTAAAATTTACACCTGCTGATAACTCTCATCTAAATCCCCCCCTCTCTCCTGAGGAGATCAAGAATGTTGTATTTCAAATGGGGAAAAAAAGGCCCCTGGACCTGATGGGTTCACCGGTTTCTTTTATCAGAAACATTGGGATATTGTTGTAGAGGATGTCATTGATATGACCGAGACTTGCTTTAGAACTGGGCATATAGCAAAAGTTTTTAACCATACTAATATTTCTCTCATCCCTATAGGACTTTGTAATTTTATCTATAAAATTCTTTCCAAAACTCTTGCTAATAGACTGAAGCCTTTCATGAATAACATAATCTCCCAAAATCAAAGTGCCTTTGTTCCTAAGAGGAGTATTTATGATAATATTCTTCTAGATAATGAGGCTATATTTGCTGTTAATCACAATGACAAAACAGATGGCATTGCTGCCATTAAACTTGATATGTCCAAAGCTTATGATAAGCTGGAATGGTCATTTCTTGAAAATGTTTTAACTAAAATGGGGCTTTATGACCACTGGATTAAGTTAATAAATCAGTGTGTCTCTTCTGTGTCCTACTCTATCGTCCTCAATGGTAGCCCTACTGTTTTTTTTTCAAACTAGAGAGAGGATTTAGACAGGGAGATCCTCTATCCCCTTACCTTTATATCATTTGTTCTGAGGATCTATCTTCCTATAAAGATGCCCTCTCCAAGAAAGGTTTGGTTGAAGGAATAAAAGTGTGTAAAGATGCTCCTGCTATGACATATCTTTAGTTTGCCGATGATTCCCTCATTTTTTTCTAAAGCTACTGTAAAGGACTTTCAGACTATCAAGGAGTACCTTCAAAAGTACTGCTTGGCCTCTGGTCAAGAGATCAATTTTGATAAGTCTGGCATTCTCTTTAGTAGGAAAATTCCTGAGCATAGGAAAAATCAACTTGCTAACATTCTTGAGATTCAGAACAGGGAGTTAGGAGAAAAATATCTTGGCACTCCTACTGTGTTTCAAGCTTATAAAATTCAAACCCACATGGGTATTCTCCAAGCTATTGATGCCAGAATTTCAGTGTGGCTCCATAAGCTCATGTCTTAAGCTGCTAGAACTACTTTAATTAAACATATTGGTCAAGTCATTCCCCTCTTTCAAATGGGAGCTTTTCTTATTCCCAAATATCTATGTAAAAAAATGGATTCTCACCTATGCAAATTTTGGTGGGGAGAAACTCTTAACCCCAAAGATAGGAAGCTCCACCTTCTGGGATGGGATATCTTATGTTCCCCTAAATCAGAAGGTGGTCTGGGATTTAGGAAAGCTGAGTTAAATAATCTAGCCATGCTAGCCAAAAATGCTTGGAGGATCATTGAGAATCTTAATTGCATGCTTGCCACTGTCCTTAAAGCTAAATACTTCCCCAGAACTGATTTCTTAAATGCTAAGTGTTCAAACAAGTGCTCTTGGACTTAGAAGTGTTTTCATGCTATAAAGGAGTTAATCAAGCCTTTTATTTCCTGGATTGTGGGAGATGGTCAATTTATTGATCCTTGGTGTGATTCCATCTCTGGGATCTGCCACACCTAACCCCCTTGTTCCTCCTGATCCTAATACCAAGGTTTCTTATTTTATTAATGCTACTGCTAGATCTTGGGATGTTACTAGACTAAACACCCATTTTGATGATGCTTCTGTTAAGAAGATTATCACTATTCCCTTAAGCCAGTTATGCACTCCTGATACAAGGGCTTGGGAACTTTCAAACAATGGCAGATTTACCTCTAAATATGCTTACATGGGACTTAGAGGACTTAGGCCCTCCCCTTGTATCAATCTTTGGAAGCGCATTTGGAAAATCAGGGTTCGTTATAGAATCCAAGTTTTTACCTGGAAGGCTGCTATAAATGTTATACCTGCTAGAACTATTTTACACACCAGAATGCGTATGCATAGTATTGAGTTCCATAGATGTAATGATCCTCATGAGTCTGTTATGCATGCCTTGGTTCTGTGTCCTTTTTCTAGTCGTGTCTGGTTTCTATCCTCTCTTTGTGTTAACACTCAGGCCTTTCAGAACAAGTCATTTCTTGACTGAATGATGTTTTGGCTTATTGATCCTGTCTCCAAACTCCCTGATGAGGCTCAGTGCCTCTCTGTTGTTCTTCTTCTTTGGTCCCTTTGGAGGAGTAGAAATAATCTGGTTTTCCAAAATCTTAAAGAAACACATATGACTGTTTTAGGCAGGGCCAGAGCTATGCTCCTAACTAGGAAGCCTACTTTAAATATCCCCTCTATTTATGTTGGCCTATGTGATAAGTGGATGCCCCCTTCCTTTGGCTGGATAAAATGTAACACTAATGGTGCTTTTGATGACATCTCTGGAGCTAATGGTGCAGGCTATGTGATGAGGGACTTCTCAAGCAAAGCTTCCTTTTGTGCATCCTTAGTTTTTGAAGTAAATTCTACTGAAGAAGCTGAAGCCAGAGCTATTTGGGCAGTCTTGAAGAAAGCTGTGGAGCAGAAATTCACTCACATTATCATTGAAAGTGGTGCTAAGGAACTCGTTGACCAATTTTCAACTGGTGTGTTCGATGGAGATTCTAGAAGGGATGCTATTTTTAAGGATATTCAGTTTTTCTCTTCTAGTTTAGTGGCTTGTGTTTTTTCTTTTCAACCTCGTATTTGTAATTTTGTTTCCCATGAGCTAGCGCAATGGGAAAAATCAAATAATTCCTCTATATACTGATCTGTTCCTCCAATTTAGCTTCTGCCAACTGTTGAGTGGGATCTGAAGGCCGTTGATTATTGAAAAAAAAAAAAAATTCCAAAGTAAATGCTAAAACATCTTTGATTGAGGATTTTAATAGATAAAGTAAGAGAATAGATCGAGGAACAAGGAGTTGTGTTAGAAACTTAAAAGAGAGAAGAAACCATAAAGATGGGAGATAGAAAACATGGGGATCAAAGACGATAAATGTCGGCTCAAGGAGATAGAAAACATGGGGATCAAAGACGATAAATGTCGGCTCAAGGAATTTTATAGTCGAGTAAGATTATTTTGTGTTGTTGACTACATAGTCATATGTACAACTGGTTGTGTTGGCTAGCATATTCGACAGTTGGGCTTCCGACTTAGGCCGTCAACTTACTCACGTTTGACCAACCCCCTCCCCATAACAAAATTTTGACCATTTTTTATATTTGCCCTTGGGTGTTGGCTATTCACGGTTAATATGTAAAAAATAACCGTCATTGACTAGGGCAGCTACCCCTTGACCAAAAATTGGTCAAAGTATGTATTCTTCCTTTTCTTGTCAGTAACACGAAAAATAATTTATTTTCAAAAACATTTAAAAATAATGGTTCATCCCACTATTCACGTTTTACAGCTACAATGAATATGTGGATAATTCACAGGCTGATATATACTCGATTTATAGAATTCACCAAAGTATAAACCAAAATGCTTATAATTCATTAAAACAGAAATATGAAAAATGGTTTTTCCTCGGTACGCCATATATGTTCTATCCTGATTACTAAAAAAGTTATAGGAAATAAAATAAATATCACTTGGTTTTCTATTTTTTCTTTCTAACAACCATAGATGTCAGTTTAATATGGATGGTGACGTATATATCATTTACACTAATATTAGAAATAATAATTTAAACCAACTGGGGCTATCCCAGTTGGCCAAGAGCCTGACACTCATACTTGACGTCAACGGTTGGAGTATCTGCTTTAGATTTTGAGGATCCCATAAATACCTCGATGAAAAATACTTTGGTGAGGGATACATTTCTTTAAAAAAAAATAGGAAATAAAGTAAATACAGACTTTAATTTGTTTCCATATTTGTAAGTGAGGTATAGATGGTGATTCATCTACTGACCCCTAAAATTAGTTGAAGGACTAGAAAGCCGTAATTTGCTAACATAGCGTAATTAGTTTTCTATCGGGCGTGTCTTTTTAAAGAATATATATTCCCCTTTGCACATCATGTAGGCATAATTGATCATGTCATGGCACCATTTTTTCTTAATTAATTTGATTTTTTTTGTTCCTTAAATTAGTGGGTAGTAATTATACTTCGTTTATGGTCATATGTGTAATGATTTTACATGAAATGTTGTTTTAGTGTTTTCTGATTTCTCTCAACCTAAAAACCTAAAAGGGTAAGCCACACTCATGGTGCCATTCTTAAGTTTTTGGTGATCCCAAAGGGAGATTAGAAGATGTGGTCTCTAGTTTCAAGGCTAAAATTTATTTTCCTTGGTAAGGTTTTCTTCTTGATTGTGTTGTTATACGATCAAAGAGTGCTAGTTTCAAGGTAAATATTTTTTACGATTAGTGGATAAATATTTCTGATTCACGTATAAGTTTCAAAAAAAAATAATTAATTCAGCTTATGGTTCTGACAAAACACAATGTAATTCAAGATAATATCATTTCGTTTGTACTTCTAATAAAATATAAAACTTTTTCAGTTGTGGCGTGATTGAAATATGTTATTAGTGGCCCCATCAAATTTGTGGCCCGAAGAAGCAGCGTGTTTGCTTATGCTACGGGCCGGCCTGACTATTTGATCAATTAATATAACATTAATGAATATTAACTACATACATGAAAATACCAACAGTTGTAATTTATATTCGTCTTCCCTCATTTAATATTTTTCATCCTCTTCTAATCCAATTTAAAGTTTACACCAAAAATAGAGAGTCATTAATTTCATTCTCTAACCTCTTTCTCCATATCCAAGATTTTTTTCCTATAAATTGCGCTCAAAGATCAACACCACCAACAAAACTACATCTGAATAGTGGTGGGGTGTTTGTTTTTACAAAGGTGGTGCTTCTAGATGTGCAACTTCTACTACTCATCATACTTTACCAATAAACACTGCACTTAATCTCATTCCTTCGTACTAATGTCTTTGAGTTACACTAGAAGAACCTAATAATCCTACCATTTGGTTAACAAAGATTCCTTATTGAGGTTCATATTATTTTAATTTACTTGTAAACTAATTTAGTTTATAATATGCTAATCTTATTCAAGAAAATGTTAATCTTTTTTTTCTTTTTCTGATTGTGTATACGCAGGTGAAATATTTTATAAAAGGTGGAAAAACGAGGACTAGAAACAGAGAAAATGAGTGAAAAAACCGAAAAGGGAGATGTTGATTGTACATCGTCAAAGATTAATTTGAATCTAGATCTATCGCCACCGGTGCCTGAAAAACTGATTACAACGACTCCAACAAATTCATCAACATCGTCTCCAACAAGTTCATGTGTTTCGTCAGAAAAAAAACGCCCAGTCACCGATAGCAGTAGCAATCATGAAGAAACAACAACTTTGATATCTGATATGGTGTTGGTAGGGTGTCGCAAGTGCCTTTTGTATGTTCTGTTAGTTACAGATAATCTTATATGCCCTCAGTGCAAAGGTTTTGATTTTATTCATATACCCGATTGTACCGAGAGTAACAAAAAATCAAGGAAGAACTAGGCTAGTTTAATTTTTCTTCTCCAATAACTAATAATGTTTCTACATTATTACTAGTTTGTCCTGATAATGGCTTACCTTTTATTTGTAGTTTTTTCTTTGTTTCGACCTTTTTCTTTGTTTCGTAATTTTTTCTTTTCTTTTGGCTTAATCTCATTTCTGTTAGATCGTTATTATCATTATGGAATTGAAAAGATAATTAAAATGGGTATTCTACGCTCTCTTTATGTTGTATCGATATCGAATTACGCACCAATAATTTGATTTAAGTTCATCTGGTTGTGACACCAAGATGATTCATTTACATAGTTAAAAGACAATTTTCACGTATAAGCAAGCAAATGGCACATGTGATTATGCTTTCTAACAAAAGCTTTGAAATAATTTTCATCTCTGTTTTCCATGTTTTCTTTGAAAGATAAATAAATAAGTATTCCGTTATATACCATCTCTTCGTTCATGCTTCATAAGGATTTTACGGTTAACTTTTTTGGTAATTTCTTTTAATATTTTAATGACTAGATATTGACGTTACTTACAAAAAAATATGACAACTTTTATTACAGGTAGTTTTTCTGATATATTCATGTACATTGTTCATGGAAGATCTATCCCTGCGCGATGTAGATCTCAACAAATCAATACAAGATTCATGACTACTGAGTTTTATCGTGGTTACCGTATTACATGCGCAACCCTTTTTATGAGAGAACCAAAGGTTCAACAACATATCAAAGTACTTGGCAAAAACTTCAGAAACCACTTTTAAAAACATCGAGTGTCTCTTTGAGCTGTATGTATTAAATGAAAGATAAAGTCACAGAAATTCTTTCTGCATAATAGTTTATTCATTTAATCCTTTGAAAACAGTCTTTTTTTTTTCTTGGACCTGTACAAAGAATACTTAACTTTTCCTTGAGCCAACCATGTGTGATCTAGGTCTTTCATGATTCTTCATAATTATGATTGATTTTACATCTCTAATATTAGCATTCATTATTTCCAAAAGATTTAATTATATTTTACAACAATTTTAGGCTTAACTCTTCCTTCTTCTTTTTTCCTGATCAATTTGTTTTTTGTTTTTTTTTCTTCCATAGTTGAATGGTTTGTTATTGCCATTATGACCATTTATTACATGTTTCTACGACAAATTTTGATAGTCCGATGGAGGTCTGTTCACTTGCAGTGATATGTTCGAGGACATTTAATATCAGCTTGCCATAAAACCATCCAATCAGGGGCAGCGCCACACGTGGAGTATCAATTTGCAATAACTATAAATGTCCCAGGTGTTCTTTTGTTACATTTATTTCAGTTTATGATGGCTTTAACATTTCAATTTAAACGTTGTTAAAATCGGCACTGACAGAATTATAAGCATTATCTGATATTATATTAAAATATTTTATAATTTAACTATATTCTGGTGCCCACGAAATCAAAACTTCTAGTTTTGCCACTGAATATAATTCTATGCTACACCGGTTTTGATTATAATATTAGAGGATCATTACTTTTTTCTAACGGAGATTTACAATTCATATAATATAATTTTATACGTTATCGATTTTGATTATAATATACGGGGATTTTTACTCTTTCTGATGGAGTTTCAAAATTTATATATTAAAAATCTAAATTAAAGATAAAAAGCCTAAATGATTGGTTGAATTCAAAACTTTTTAAATAAGAAAACAAACAACTTATAGGCTTTCGTTGACTTTTTTCGGTCGATATGACTGGAAATTTTCGAGTATGATGACAATTGCAAGTTTTTCCCCCACAAAGGAAGGTTTATGAATTGCTCTTAACGTTGGTATATTTATGTAATGAACACCGCGTTGATTGTTGTTGATGAAGAACATCAACAACTTTCGGTATGGTTACCGACCAATACTCAGGTTATCCATGCCAACTACTGATGGTATTTTCAAAATGAGAAACAAAAATTATAATCCCAACTACTGATGGTATTTTCAAAATGAGAAACAAAAATTATAATCGGCACAGACGAAATTTATATAGAAATAGGTTTGAAATGGGAGGTAATGAATTAGAATTGAAAAAAAAAAAAAAAAAAAAAGTAAAAGGTAAAAGTGACCAATATTGCGTTTGGGTCCCATGACTACAGTTGACCGTCTTGACCATCTTAAAATCCCGTTAAACATGGAAATGACTAACTGAAATTTGGATTTTCCTTTATTTACTAACTCTGCCGTTACTCTTCCGTTTCCATAAACTATAATGTGAATTTCTCAAAAATTACTTCTTTAAAACCTAACAATCACGATAATCAAATTGCAATAGTCAACAGTTAATAAACAAATTAACAAACACTATCGTGTAGAAAGCAGCCATCCGCAAAGAATAGGTGAGAGATATTTAGAGCGTCATTATTGATTTTCAGCCCAGATAACTTTTTTTCCTCAATTGCTTTCTCTAATAGTCTGGATAGAATCTCCTTGCAGACTAGAAAGAGATAAGGGGAGAGAGGATCTCCTTGTCTTAATCTTCTAGAATTTTTGAAAGTCGGTCATGGAGAACCATTGAGGAGGATTGGAAAAGACGTGGTTGAAATGCATTGTATTATTAGATTTACCCAAAAGGAAGTAAAGCCAAAATATAACATTGCTTTATTAATGAATCCCACTCCACTCTATCGAAAGCTTTAGAAAGATCCAGTTTAAGAGAAAGATAACCCTTTTTGGATTTTGTAATTCTCATCGAGTGAAGAAGTTCGTGGGCTATAAATGTTATCCGTAATTTGTCTACTCGGAAGAAAGGCTGATTGGTTGGGAGATATAATTTTGTTTAAGATAGGTTTTAGCCTATTAGCTAAAATCTTAGAGATTATCTTGTATGTGGTATTGCTTAAACTTATGGGACTAAAATCTGCCAGGGTCTGAGGAGTGGAAATTTTTGGGAATAAAGTGATAAAAGAATGATTGAATTCAGGGTTTAAAATTCCTGTTTTAAGGAAATCTTAAATTGCAGGAGTAATATCATTGCCTAAAATGTCCAGTTCGCTTTAAAAAAATCGGGTTGGAAACCGTCCGGGCCCGGCGCTCTCCATTGATTCATGTTAGAAATAGTAGCCCAAATTTCTTCCTTTGCAGGAATTTCGCAGAGAGAGGAATTTTCTTCTTAAGAAATGCAAGGATCAATTATGTTTGAGATATCAATATCAAAATTGCTCATTTGAGAAGTAAAATGATTGACAATAAGGGAGTAGATTTGGTCTCTATTAGATAACGATAGACCTGATGGCTCTCTAAGAAAATTGATTGAATTGATCCTTTTCATATTTGAAGCGGACGCGTGGAAATATTCAGTGTTTTGATCATATTCACTAAATAATTTATCCCTTGAAATTTGGTGATAGTAATCATTTTTTATTTCGTACCATTTTCCTAGTTCGGCGTGTAGCTTTTTTAATTTTTCTATCTTTGAAGAGAAATTATCGGCTCTATGAATACTCTCTATTTTATTGTTTAGCGTTTTTATAATCTTGTGAATATTTCTAAAGACTTCAGAGTTCCAATGAGCTAAATCCGAAGAAAGGAGTTTAAGTTTCGAATGAAGATCAGTATTGGAATGTCTATCCGAGTGGAGTCTCCAAGACGCCGAAACTACTGAAGATAATGTTGGGTGAGTTAACCAAGATCTAGTACACCTGATTGGATTTTGTAATTTCCTTTTTTCAGGGTTAAAATAAAAAAGATAGGGGTGTGATCTGAACCCACTCTAGGTAAGTGAAGTACCTTTGTGTCTAGGAAGATCTGTATCCATTGGTATGAGATCAAAGCTCTGTCAATTCTTTCGAAGATATTTGCTTCTCCCCGTCTGTTGTTTGACCAAGTAAAAGGAGCTCCTTCGTATCCCGCATCTTGCAGACTTATAAAGTCAATAGTTTGAACAATAAATGATTTGCTGCTCGAAGACGCTTTGTTGCCTCCTTGTTTTTCTTATGGGTCGAAAATGATATTTAGATCCCCAATTAATAACCAGGGACAATTAACCTGAAGACCAATATCAACATTATATGACCATTAATTGATCAACTTTATCATCAGCATCTATTGCTCCATAAACGCACGTGATTAAAATCTTTTTATCCCCTAGTTTCATTTCAAAATGACACACATTGAATTTTGAATCAATTAACTTCATGTCTATGTTGTTGTGCAAAGCTATGGCTAACCCTTTTGCTATTCCCACAGACGGAACTATGAACAAGTCGTTAAAATAATTTTTTTTTAAAATCATATCCATGCGGGACCAAGGAACCGTGGTCTCAACTAGAAAAATTATGTCAGGTTTGTAGAATTTACATGAGTAATCTAGATGATCCCTAGTTAAAGGAGACCCTATTCCCTGGACATTCTAGGAAAGTATTTTCATTATTAAAACAACACAGAAAAGGATTAAAAGGTAAAGATAATAAGTATGCACATCCAGATTGAGAAAAAAAAAAACTAGAAACTAGAAGTCTAAAAGGTAATAATCTAATAAAAGTATTGATCTGAAAACAGAAAGTAAAGACTATAAGAGAGTAAAGATCGGGAATAATAAAGTATAAGTAATACAATGCCATAGAATTGAATGAGAGATAATAACTGAAATCATAAAAAGAAATGGAACTGAGCAGGAGGACAAATAGCAGCAGGAAGAACATAAAACAACTGAAAGTTAACAACTAAACTGGTTCAACTAAGCTTAAGAGTACAAAAATTTAAAGATAGATAACAGAACATGGTGTATTACATAACAAAAGCTACAATATAAACTAGAGAAGCAGAGCAAATATAGAAAGCAGGAAAACAACAACAAAATCAAAATTAAAGGACTACACCAAGCAAAAAAAACAAGAATAAAAAGATTATAGGCTCTGATGACAGTCCACACATTAGGTCCCGTTATGTTGCTATTTAATTGGTGTCTTGATTATCAAGCATCTGCAATGTCTTTCCCCTTTGAGCATAAAGCTTCTCCATTGAACCATTGGTGGTGATGACCAACTACAGTGATGGAAGATTGTACCACAATGATATCCTTCAGTTCTTCATTAATATTGTTGCTGTCAGGGGAGTCCAAATCAATTTCAGTGATTCTAGCTCTCTTAGGTACTGGTAAATATAAATCCCGGTGGAAATAATTCTGCATCAGATTCCAGTTCCTTGCATAAGCTGTTCTATTAGATGGAAGATGTTGAGAGGATAAAGCTTCATCTCATAAACCAGATGCAGAGTTAAACATCTGGCCTAGTCGACGTCACTTTACAATCATTTTCCGCATATAAGTATCCTTTTGTACTTGATTATTATTGTAAAAAAGGTTAGCATTAGCATTAAGCACACTAGCAGGACAATTAAGATCAGGGACTTGATAATTTTCTTTGGTATCATTTTCATTATCAAGTTCTTTCAGGTAATCAGAACATGTGACCTCAGAGGCCTCTTGAACGAAAGATTCATTGGATAGATTATCCTCTGAGAACTCCATGTCCTGTTGAACCATTGCCAGGGCTTGCTAAGGCATATTAGCATGAGCAGCTGGAACATTGCGAATTTTTGGTATGACATTGTTTGCATGAGCTTGTTGTATCTCCCCTTGTTGCTGAGCAATGATAAACCAAAGACAGTTTTGTAACTTATGACCAATGAGGTCGCAGAATCCACAAAAATTATTAGGAAAATTATGGAATTCAGAGGAAATCTTATTAGTTAAACCCATTTCATTTTCTGCCAAAACCTTGAACCTAAGCCTTTGATTATATCTGATGCTTTCTCTGACATTGATGGAATAACTGTCATTAACCTTATGCACAGGGTAAGAGAAAGAGATTATGTTTCCCATGCAAGATAAGTATCTCCTTATATTGTCACTGGTAACTTGAGAAGGTGTTAGGTTATGCACTGTGATAAAGAACATTTCTTCATCTGGATTCCAAGTTGAAAGATTTTCTGTTCTCTCCCATTTCCTGATATAAAATAAATCACCATATACTTTTCCAGTAGCAACAGCCAGCACTCTGTGCATTTCATATTCCCTCTCAAATCTTATTAAGAACACCCAATCACTGACTGATATAACTGAAAGACCACCTTGAATCTCCCATTGAAATAGCAGGGCATTTCTGACATCTAAGCTATTTCTAGCCACGGGTTCAACAGATCTTCCTAACAGACATCTAGTCGCCTACTCCAGAGAGATATCAAGTGTTACTGCTTGGTTTTTTTTTTAAGTATGATAAAAAAAACAGAAAAACAGACTAAATAGCTATTACACGTGGGTATTTTTTACCCACGGAGTCATTAAATAGGATTTAGCTAATAAAATGTGGGATAGCCTGGTCCCAGACTGAAGTTGATCCTGCCTGACTTCCGTCTGCCGCATAGTTTGCCAGACCATCTGCTGCATGATTACCCTCTCTGTAGTTGTGCTGTATTGTGCATTGAGTAATTTGTCGCATTCTTTGTTTTATTTCTGTAATCATTTCTGCAACATACCACGGAGCTTCAAGTTCTCTTTTAACGAAGTGCATCAAATTTTCTAAATCTGTCTCAAAGATAACTTTTCGCCATTGCCGTCCTTGAAGCTAGCAGAATCGCCCACGTTTCAGCTATTATCGTCATAGTTATACCTAGTGGTTGCGTTAGAGCCACCACAGTATGAGCTGTCGAATCCCTGCAAATAAAACCATCTCCCGTTAGTCCTGGATGTCCTCTAGCAGCCCCGTCCGTGTTGATCTTTATCCAATCCGGTTTTGGTCTGATCCATCCTGCTAGTATTGTTGTTGCTGCTCTGAAATTTGTCGGGGGGGGGGGGGGGGGGCCCCCCCTGGACATCCAAATGTTCCAGAAGAGAAAACAACACGCTGATATGTAGGTGGCATGGCTTGCGTCCTGTAGAATTTGGGTAATGGTTGTTTGATTATTCATAGTGATATGGGAGTTGAGGTTGGTTTGGTTTGGTTTGTTGATAGACGAGATAATAAAATGTTCCAGGACGCCGCTGGAATTGGGCAGTGAATAAGCACGTGCTCCACTGTTTCTGGCTCGGCATTGCATCTGGGGCATTGGTTGGAGTTTATGATGTTGATGCGGTGTAGAATAGAGAAAATCGGTAGACCTTCGATTATGCTTGCTTGTCTTTATTTTTTTATTTTTTTTATTTTTACACAATATTTTGAGGTGAAAGGACCAATTTGAATACTTGTTTTTGAAAAATTAAAATACAAAAGAATGGCATTTCATAAAACAAATTTCTACATCAAATCTCAGTCATCCCTTCTCAACATCTCCAGTAAGAAATCACTCCATGAATCAATAGGACCAGGCAAACACCAATGAACACAATCATTATACGACGTTACATTCTCTTTTGGCCAATGCCCATAACTACTTGGATGTCCATCTGGTCTCATAAACATTGCATGTGTTGTATTAAGTAGCCTAAATTGCTTTCCATTCCTCTTCCCCTCTTCTTCAGCAATCTTAAATTTGTCTACTTGAGCATTGTATAACCATAAAGCTCCATAGTCTAACGTAATTTCACTACTCTTTAACGGCTTCTTCCTTACACAATTCCCTCCTTCATTCCATATTCCATTTTCAAAATGCGCAGGTGAAAATGTTCTCAAGTATGTTGTACCTTTAAAATTCGGTGAACTATTTATTGCTCTGAACGCTGTTTGAAATGCCTTTCCATAACCATAAGACAATTCAAGACTTTTGACACCGTCCTTCAAACACTTAAAGCAACCCACGAGTTTATTGTTTTCGTAAAACATTGTGGGACGGAAGAACCATTGTCCAGCAGAGATGATTATGTAATCGAATTCTTCGATCTGGGTTGTCCAATCTAAGTCGTATTCGTCCAGGTATAAATTGATGAGGCCCATATTAGTCGTCCCGTTTGCTTCTGCTTGTGTAGCTCTTACTAAATATGGTGTCCAGAAAACGGCAACAGTAAAATTGTAGGTGGGGTAATACCATCGTTGGAATTCTTGCCCTTCTCTGTATGAAACGTCAGTTGGTCTCTCCACCTGTTGATAATAATCAAATCAGTCAAATAAACAATGGTTAATTTTTTTTTGACCGTGTCCGAAATTTTCAAAGCCAATTGTCGAAAGAAGATTTGCTCGTGCACTATGCAGCATCACCACCAACCATATGTAAGATGGTTGGTTTGGATGATATACTTATGCAAGGTTGGTTGTGATGTAGCATGTAGTAGGCCCACGAGGTTGTAATGCCGATTGCATTATGGAGTTTGGATTTCGTCGACTACCCAATCCCCATCCATAGGCCATAGCTTGAATAAGCCTTTAATTGAGGATTGGAAATGCAAGGGGTGTTCAAGTGTACACCATGGATAACTACGGGACCATATGCTAATGTTGACACCTCTAGAAAAAGACGACGCAAAGGGCGTAATGCATTATCGAAAAAGACGATGCAAAGGGCGGAGTGCATTATTTGACATGTCTGTCATACAGACTTGAGTTACAAATTGGTACCACGATTGGATGGAATTTGTATTGTAGAATGTTCAGACAAAATTGTTCCCGGGAAATTGATTTCAGTTGCTCCTAGGAAACTGCATTTTCTTAGAATACTAGTCTAGTACTAGGACATGCCACTTCAAAGATAATCCCTCTACTGGCATCTAGAGTATGTATATCTTATCTTACTTTTAAACAGCATGTTGATAATCGAGTCTTAACAACCCAAAAAAAGAAAAAAGATAGCCGAGTCTCGACTACACACCTAATAAAGGGTCCATCATCATTCTGGATTTATTAATAATTGAAGCCAAATTCCATACATCAATCATTAAATCATTAATGTATGTATATGATAATAAATATTTTAAATAAATTTAAATCAGTTTGGTTGGTTGTTAATCCGCTCTATGCGGTAATTAGCTGAGAAATATGGATGAACTCTTAATTAATTACCTTTGAGAGGAGACACAACAAAGACTGCATATGATTTCTTCCAACAGAATCCCCAACAAACGCCAAAGCTTTTCCACGGACAAGCTCCAAAAACTTGAATGGATCGAAGATAGGTAGTTCACAGTCATTTGGCTTCCACCTCCACTTCAAAAAATCAGTATCTGGCCGGCCAAACTTCATGCAGTTTTGATGGTTATGTATGTGATTACATGTTGTATTCGTGTAATATGTAGCATTTGGATTCCAAATCCATTCTCCTTCAAAAATGTTGCAACTCGGGTTCCCATACTTCAAAGTCGACAAAGGAGTGTGATGATGAATAACTACAGTGACAAGAATTAAGGTTGATGCTATTAGAAGAACGAATTTTGGTGTATGAATCTGGAGAATTTTGATGGTTCCACTGAAAGAAGCAAGTTTAGAGAAGTGAAACTCTTTCATTGAAAATTGAGAAGAAGAGTGATGTTTCAGTTCGACTGTTAATAAGAAGGAGAGTGTTGAGAGCTAACAAGTTATATGCACAAAGTTAACTAACAAGTGTCTATATAAAGTTAACGTACGTACAATCATAGAGAATAAAAATAAATATGTGGTGGTTATGGGGGAGAAGACAGGTCTCTACAAAAAGTTAATTGTATCGCTGGTTACGATTGATTGTACTGGTGGGTGTGATAGATCATTTTTCTATTAGCATAAGTCAAGAAAAATCCTGTAGGAGTATTATACATGCGATGCCTACCTAGATCTAGCTGGAAACAATGTTTATTCCAATTAATTTACAAGAATGGACATTCTCTGACAGGACATGTTTACCAACAAAAAAACAGACCCCTTCGTCTCGGTTGGCCCGCGGAAGTGGCCATTTTTTTTTCAACCCTCCTGCATTCGGGACACCAGGCCTTGGTCCAAATTTGGGACATGAGGTGGCACAATCTTAATGGTTGAGAGGGAAATAATTCTAGTATTGGGATTGGTAACGGGCCGAAAAGAGGAGTGATCAAGGGTCAAGATTCATTGTCCCAAATCTGGACTATAACAGTTGTCCACTTCTAGAGTTTTCCTTTTTTTATTGCTCGATTTTTGAGAATGAAAAAATCTTGTGCAAACGGATGCACTAGGCCAAAAGGCTGAACCTTCACCTTTACACTGAAACAAAAAAAATATTGAATTGGATAATAAATATCGGCAGTGCTATTCCCCTCCCCTTTCTCCTCCCTGATGAGGTGTCTTTACATGTGGCAGTGAAATTATCAAAGTCAAGAAAAAAAACATTTTGACCAAACTCGTACAATAATCTCTTTCTTCCTTGATTTTGTTTTTTCTTCTCTCCAAGCTGCTGTTGGTTTTTTCTCAATACGATTTCTGGTTCCCAAACAGCAATGGAAGACTTTAAAATCTTGTTAATTGAAATCATGATCTTGTTTTAAATGGAAAGATTTTGAGTTATCGGTTATTCGTAAAAGGGACCTTCAAAGCTCCACTTCATCTTCTAAGAAAAAAAAAACATCTGAACACCTAAATCATAGAAATCCATTGGAAAAATTAATTGTTCTAGGTATATTTCATTGATTTGATCATAGAATATCGTTTGGGCTATGATATTTAACAAGGAAACAACACAACAAGTATGATACAAATTCATCAAATGAGGAAAATTAAAATCAAGATCTGGAACAGGTTTAAGATCAGATTTTGGCTCATTAGTTCATAATGTTATTGCTTTTTAAACAATGGGTCATTTGCAATTTGATCAATAGTTTGATTTTGATGGTGGACCTTGTGTCAATTGTATTGCTAGTAAGCCTGTAAAATGCAATTATGGAGGAGGTGATTGTAAACTGGTAGTGGTGATGAAGGTGAGGTTATCTGATTAGTGAAGAATTTTATCTGATTTTTGGTTAAAAATGATTCTCTATGTAATCACCATTCACCATCAGAGATGAAGAAGAAGAAAAGAAGCAGATGAAGAAACGAAATGGAAGTGCAGAATTGAAAACTAAATCATCACACTTAGGAGAGAGAGGTATGATTTTTATCCAAATTAGCTTGCCACATATGCGAACACGTCATCAGGGAGGAGAGTAGGGAGGAGAAGGGGGAGAATAGCATTTCCGAATAAATATATTCTTTCTAATTTGATAAATAATTTGGTGGTCGCCGGTTTTGAACTTCGGTGATTGATATTATCACACAATAATTTAATTTACTGTACCGTGGATAAGTTAGAAGGCTTCTAGGGATTCCATGATTTCTATTTTTCCTATGATCAACCAATGAAATTTCGTAATTAAACTTCGTACGCAAATGTATTATTCTTTATAGGGAGCTTGATGCAAAGGTATTTATAGGTTTCAGTGTAAGACCCGTTTCTTTTTTGGATGGCGCATGCTCAAAAATATATTATTTGAATGAGATAAAGCTTGCAACAACGAATTTCTAAAATAGCACCATGGCGGTGCGTAACAAGTCCTGGCCTGATGCCCAACTTGAGTATTGCATCATAATACAATATTGCTCTCAGTCAACCTCCTACTGATGCAATGGATCATGATGGTGTCATTTCTGGAAGCAGCTGGACTTGGTAGTATCCATCCACTTCATTTTATCATGTTGTAGAAATGTCAATAAGACATAAAATGAGTGTTAGTTGAAGGTGCATATAATGGAGATGCTACCTTAAGCTTTAAAACTTAGTCAGTGAAGCATATATGATGTGCATGCATCCTTATGCCGTGCTTCTTACTGAAGAGAGCTTCATGATGCGTAGGCATCATCACTGACGCGTTGTTAAATCAAGAACGCATTACCATGGTGTATTCCGAAGGAAAGGCCAATGATGCACGCTTGTGAACATCATTTACGAAAGACCCTTTGGCCTATACAGACTAGGCTTTCGCCTTGCAACACAAGTTGTCTTTAATTGCTAGTCCCGACACAGATGGATTACAGTCAATGCTTGATCCCTTCGAGCCACGGAGGAATATACGTAGGCATCCGCAATGATTTGCGGCATTAATGGTCCAGCACCTTGTCGCTCATATCATCTAATTGCGAGGTGATTGCGACATTATGGTAATTAATATCATATGGCTCCGTAATGCGATACAAGATATGATCGTTTCCATACTAGATGAGGTAGATGCATTTCATTCCTTAGATGATTATATTGTCTATCAAGCTAGACGATGTAGGCATGCGCCAATTGGGGATTGGACGTTGGTAGACACATTTTTGTGTCCGTTTTGTTCTCATTTCTCTATATTGTTAGTACCCGATTTTGTAATTATTATGTTATTTTATGTGTTTGTAGGTGTTTTTGGGAACTAAACTTGCTCAAAAAGTGATAAAGGTCCCCAAAAAATTGATAAAGGCACCCAGAACAATTGTTAAAGACACACCAGAATTGTATAAGGGTACTCAAGTTATTAAAGGCACCCCATTCTGGATAAGGGCACTCATTTTTCTTCTTCGGGATTTTGGAGATTAGAGAAGTGAAACTGATTCATTGAGAAGAAAAGTGATATTGTTTCAATTCGACTACTTAGTAAGAAGGAGACAGTGTTGAGAGCTATGGCTATATGCACAAAGTTTACCAACAAGTGTCTATATAAAGTTGATGTACGTATAATCATAGAGAATAAAATAAACATGTGGTGGTTATCGTAGAAGACATGCCTCTGCAGGAAGCTAATTGTATCGTTGTTACGAACTTACGACTACTTGTGCAAACATAATCACTATGTCACTAGGCCAAACGTCTGAACTTTCACCTTTACACCCGAAATAAATCATTTTTTTTTACTGAATTGGACATTGAACAATTTTTTTTTCCGTTAATTTCTTATGGTTTGTTAAAGGATTTGGCGTTTGACGAGTTTTGAACTGAGGCCACTTATATTATTACACGATAATTTATTTATCGTAACGTAAAGAGGTTGAACTACTTCTAGCAATTCCATGATTTCTATTATTCATATGATGTCCCCGAACGAAACTTCATAATTAAACTTCGTGTGAAAGCATATTATTCTTCATACATATATCGATGAAATGGCATTTTATATGTTTTGGGACTTTGGTGAGGCCGCCACAAAATGTTTTTAAGGTTATGTATTCCAACAAGGCTATAACTTTTTTTTATTGAAGAATGAAAATGAATAAAATAAATAAGAACTATTACATGTGGGTATCTAGTATCCACAAATTCATATAGTTGGATCGTCTGGTCTCAGATTGTTTGCGAGAGGTTCCTCTATTGGTTGTCATCTGCTTCATTGTTTGCTAGTCCGTCTGCTGCTTGGTATCCTTTTCTATGGTTGTGCTAAATATTGCAACGTGGGGTTTGTTGCATTTTCTATTTTATCAGCAATCATTTCTGAAATATACGATGGAGGTTCAACGGAGGATTTTATGCAACGTATCAAATTTTCAGAGTTTGTGTCAAAAAGAATTTTTGGCCATTGTCTTTCTGTCGCAGTTCTAGATGTCATTAATGTGATCCAAGTATGCAACTATTGATATTGTGGTTATTTCCGATGGTTGTGCAAGAGCCATTACAGTTTTCCCTTCCGAATCCATGCAAGTGATACCTACTCTTGCAATATTTGGGTGTCCCTTGGCAGCTCCGTCGGTATTGATTTTTATTCAATCCCTATCCAATATTGGACCAGTCTGCTGAGACAGTTGTTTTTGTTCTTATATTGCTTACTTGGTTACGGTAGGTGGTTCCCCAGGGAGAATCAGAGGTTTGATCTTATTAGATCATTGCTCAGTTGAACTTACCAAGCGTTGGTACGTATGTCAAGCTTGGTTGTCATATTTTAGTTCCATAACTCGAAGCTGTTTGATTTGATTACTATAGTCAACTTCGTTTGGTTAGACTAGGAACATAAAAATGTTGAGACTCTCTCTTGTTGCTCATGGCATCAACGAACACATCATCCTTCAGTTCGAGGTTCATACCAACAGACTTGACTTGTTCCTTTGCTATCTTTGTTCTTTCAAGTTAGTATTTATTGAAAACATAACATACGAAGTGTAGTTTGTTTACCTGTCTCTCATATCGGTGACTTGATCATTATACTATGATCAAAGGTATCAAGGAATGATATACTAGTTTCTTACAACTCGAGTATATGGCCTTAGAAAGTGCAGTTATCTATGGACTTCATGAGTCAGCATAACGCTAGTTGATAACTTGTTATTATATAGTGTATTGAAACTCCGGAATGAATTCAACCCTTGGGATTGTATATGAAGGAATACCGAACAAACTGTCTAGTTGCTTCTCCTCATATAGTTGACTGGATTGAGAGTTATATACTAACGTTGAGCTTTATCATAAAAAGTCAATTTTATGTTGAGATTTTTTCTTCTAGTACGATTGACTTGTTGATATTACAAAACTTCTAGATATTTTGATGACCAAGTTACCACAAATGAAGTATATCTTAGAAATTAAGTTTTAGCATTAAAAGTCAATTGTATAAAATATTAGGGATTTGAACTCTAAAAAGATAAGCTAAGATACGTCAGAAAACCCTAGAAAGGGGTAGAAAAACCGTTGTATCCTGATAATCAATACAATATCTATGCATACGGAGATTCTTACGTGGAGTAGGCATAACTCGTCGAACCATGTCAAATCTCATATCTTTTTCATATTTTTTTATTAATCAATTCGGGATTTATCCATATTTTACACCATCATCGTCATCATTATCATCAAGATTGTTTGAGGTAGAGAAACGTTTTTTCCCAAACAATAACCTACGGAGTAATACACATCTTCTAGGAGGATAACATCTTAGATCATGACTCTAGGACTTTTTTTGGTAAGACTAAGGTGGTCCTTGACGAATTTAGAACTAGATAATAACGTATGTCAACTCTTGCATAAAGACTTGAAATATAAGAGGGATTTCATTGGTAACCTTGATAGAAACTCTTCTTAGATCCCTTGGGGAAGGCTTGACATTGTTGCTCACTCGTCGGTATTTAGGGTTTAAAGATTTCAGTTGAAAGGGTAATCTATTTTTTATGTCGTCATTAACATGAGATAATATTTATATGGGAATTCTGTGGAATCTTGAGGATTGGTAAAATCTATCATGTGGACGCTTTTGGTCATCTTACTTTGTTTCTTTTGTTACATTATTCTCTTTTGATCTTTTACTTTGGAAAATAATCAGTTGTACAACTCAAATAGTAACAATCGGTTTTAGTAATTTTTGTCATGCATTCAGACGGTTATTTGCTTATTGTAAAGGGTATATAAACATCTAATATATGAAAGTTCAGCATGATACATGATTATAATACTTTAATTAGACATAAAATGTTAGATTGTACCAGTAACAGTCGGTTTTAGTTATCTGTTCCAAAGATTGATACAATAGCAATACCTTACCCACTTCTGTATCATGTTGTTAATCTAAGCGAAGTTATACTAGACAATCAAAATAAGAAAGGCACATACTACCAAAGTAAATAGTGCCGAGTTGTTGGCTGCCAGTGGCCGAAAAGTTGAATATGATAGTCCCCTTTTATGGCAATTCAGTTGAGCTTTAGAAATTAATCGATATAACGCTTCTATGCAAGAACCTTAACTGGTCTGGATGTTGGGGAAACATGACCTCGAATTATTAATCTTAAATATGTAAAAAAAAATGTTTTGTTTTAAAACAAAAAAACTTCATATTTGCATAAATCATCAGCTAAATATCTAGCAAAATCCAAAACCAGAGCTGGATATATTTTCTTTTTCTTTTTATAAAAGCATCCATTTTCATTACTAACCTTCCGAGATTACACGTGGATATGAAGATGAAGTATATCAAGGACCAAAGAGTAGCAAGTAACATCATATTATGCTAGTACATAGTTCAATATCTCGACAAGAGACATAAAAGAAATCCCAAATCAACGACTAACAAAGAGCATGAACGATCCGATGAAATTAGGAGTGGATGCTCTTAGAGACTAAATCCGACCATTATTTGACCGTCTTCTTCTTGAGTAAGATGAGCTCCTTTGAAAAACGAGAAATTTTCTCCAATAGTTGACCAGAAAAAAGCAGATTCTGGTGACCGGAAAACATCATCATTCTTCAATACCAGTAACCAGATGAAAGAAAATTGTTAATGGAAAAGAGGCACGCTATAAAAGCGAAAAAAAAAAAAACGTTGTAACAGCGTAGATAAGCTACCGAAAACCGACAAGAACAAACATGAAACCCTAAAAACATCTTAAACCTTATCTATTTTATTCTAACTAGCTAAAACTAATAAAACTTTAACTAGATCTAAGCAGTTTATTTAAGCTCACCAGAAAAAGTTTCTTTATTCCGCCGAAATCGCACTAGAGAGAAGAGAGAAATAGAGGTCATTTGCCAAATATGAGGTAGACAAAATCAAGTATTCAAATATTAAATTTTGTGGACTTTTTAAAAAAAAATAGACATATGAGAGATCTTTTTTTTTTTTACTTTCATGCGAAAATAGTCTTTTCGATCATAATTTTTCTACCCCAAAGGTAAGTCCTTTACTTTGGGGACGTTTGTGAGTACATATAAGTGCAATCCTAATAGTATTTTTCTACCCCAAAAATTAGACATATAAAATCCCAAAACTTTAGTCCAACTCTAAGTGCAATCCCAATAATACTTTCGTTTTTCATCTTTGGCTTAGTAGCGTGTATAATCTGTCGATTCTTTATCTATTAAGAGAGCATATATTGTTGTATTTAAGTTAAATGTGCTCATGGCATCCTATCTGCCATCTATATAAAAGTGTTGCAGAAGATATAACCCATACTCTCATCTCTTTCCCATATGCTGCTGAAGTGTGGACAAATCTTTTTGTTCTCAACACCAATGCTTTGGGGAAGCAGCTAACTTCAATGGTTGGCTAAACTCCTGGTTTCTCCCCACCTATCCTCTCAAGGACTGGATACCAATTTTTGCTACATTTTTGGAAAGCTAGATGTGATTTAGTATTCCAAAAAAAAACTAAACCTTTTGCTCTGATTAATGCAAATAAGATTAAGCAACATCTATGCTCTTTTAATAGAGTAATGCACAATCAGAACCATAATTTAAACAATCTCTATTACCAGAGAGATGATCAGGATAATATAATCAGAATGACTAATGTGCATAAGTTCAAATTTGGTATTACCATCGGCATAAGTTCCGTGAATTTTACAACAATGGAAGGACATGTTGATTCCTCCTCTTATACTAACTATGCTTTCATTTCCATGTCTATGCAGGACTTTGTGTGGGAGCAAGAAGTATCAAAGAGTGCAATATTTCTGGAGATAACAAAGTCAGAAGAGGAGATGAACTAGCAATGAGATGGGCCAAAGAGTTGCAAAGAGAAAACATTGATTTCCAAGCAGAAGACGATGCAACTCTGAAGGAGCTAAAATATGAATACAAGTCAGAAGTTCAAGGAAGATTCAACCTGGGATACCATCATATGAAAGATGGAAATTTTGAAGCGGTTTCTTAATTTTGTTCTGGAAAGCTGACCAAAATCACTAAGAATCAAAACTCTAGGACAGTTAAATTATCTAGTTCAAATTCAAATTCTAGTAACTTAGATAACTTTAATTGGAGAGGTCCAAACTTAAACATTTTACTTAGTTATCTACATGTTGTAGGTGGTAATGGTAATGACAATGCCACCAACAGAGATGGCTCGCAAAGGTTTATGCATGAGACTGGAGGCACCTCTATAGAACTTAGTTGTAACCATTGAGTTTATGCATGAGACCGGAGGCACCTCTATAGAACTTAGTTGTAACCATTGAGTTTGTTCTTTCATTTTATCAATGGCACCATTTTATATCCTTCTTGGATATACGTGGATAAAAGGATTAGCATTGGTCATGCTTGAGACAAAAAAACGGCTACGTGTATGTATCCCCTAGCTAGTGATAAGAGAGCAGGACTTTGAGTTGCAATTTTCTTTTGCTGCTCTTATCGAAAGTCTCTAAATATTGAGCATTACTTAACTAAATAGTTGACCGCTGCATGAAGCATGAATATAAGACATGCAATTGCTCAATTAAAAAGTTAAAACCGTTTCTCATTCAACTTTTGAGTTATTTTGAGGCTTGGTTTGTTTGTTTTTTTTTATACCAAGAAGAAATATCATAAAGAATGAGAAAATTCTACAGAGTTTCTATCCTCCAAAATTGCCGTAGCAATAAAGTTTGGGGGATATGTTAACCAGACTCTTGAAGTTTTGAAAACTCTTTCATACCTGGCCAGTTTATCTGCCGGCTTATTAAAGACTCTATTAATAGACTTGCAGCGCCATAAGGGATTGCTGCTTAGCATAGACTTAATATCTAAGATAAAAGATTGGTTTTCCCAAGCAATATTTTGATGATCTCCATTGACAGCATCAACTACTAGCTTAGCATCGAGTTCAAAGCACACAGATTGTACTACATTTTCGCTTGCCCATTCCATAGCTGATAGAAGACCACCACACTCCTCTTGCTCTGCACTTACGTAGTCATTGGCATAGATGCATCTTCCACACTCATATGAACCTGCAAAATTACGCAGAATTAGACCAATACCAGTATGATGTATATTCTGTTGTTTTTTATAAGAAGCATCACAACAGATAGAGTAATATGGAGCTAGAGGAGGAGTCCAGTGAGGTGTGATTATTATAGTTTGCTGATCTGGAGTAGCTGTACTGCGTTTGAATCTCATATGTTTTCCCGTTCCTTCATTCAATAGATGTATACTCCTTAGAACTCCAGTAGGATTGGGTCTAATGTCTTGAAAAGTGCAGGTACAACGAGCCTTCCATATTTCCCAAGCAGTGTTTGCCATCTTAACTGTCCAATCATCCACTAAATCATTCATATTATCAGTGAACCAACTTCTTATCCAAGTTGTTACAGTATTTCCATTTCTTTTTATACTCTGGTATGCCCCCGGAACTGTAATCCAAATGGCTCTTGAGAAACTACATTCCATAAGAATATGTTTTGTAGTTTCAATTCCTTGGTTACAAATCTTACATGTTTCTCCTCCATATCCCATATTTCTTGCCAATCTCTCATTTGATGGAAGTATATCAGTCAAACACTTCCAAAGAAAGTGTTTTACTTTTGGCATGGTATCTAAGCTCCATAATTTCTTCCAGAACCTTGTTGTTTCAATATCATACCCATTGACATTATTATTCTTTATTTCCAGAAGTTTCCTATATGCTGTTTTGACTGAAAACTGACCATTTCTTGTTAAAGTCCATATTAAGCGATCTTCAGCAATAATTAGAATGTGAATGCGAAGAATTCTTTCGGCTTCTTCTTGACTAAACAAATCATTGATTAGATTAACTTTCCAAGATTTAGTGTCTTGGTCGATTAATTCAGAGACATAGTTGTAATTGCTTGCTTCTGTAGTGGAAACTATTGGAGCAGGTGGAGTGTTGCTGCTAGGTAACCAATTGTCTGTCCAGATACAAACTTTGCTGCCATCACATATAAGCCAAACAATGAATTCTTGAATGAAAGCCATCATATTATATATGCTTTTCCAGTCCCAAGAGGAGTTCTTTTTTTTCTTTGCACGTAGAGCACTGCAGTTCGAAAAATAACACTATTTTAACGCATTTGACCATAGTTGGTCTTTCTGATTAAAAAGTCGCCATGTGTTTCTTTGCAAGAAGAGCTTGATTGAAACAAGATAAGTCATGGAAGCCCATACCACCCTGTGATTTGTCTTTACCAACTGAAAGCCAGGATACCAAGAATAAACCCATGTTATCTTCTTTTCCCCACCAAAACAAGCGTTGAACCTTATCCATTTCTTTAATGGTCATTTTAGGGATTTTGAAAACTGTCATGTGGTGCGAGGACATTGTGCTGAGTGTACTCTTGATCATAACAGATTTACCAACTTGGTTTATGAACTTACCATTCCATTTAGACAATCTTCCCTTTCATTTTATCTACCAAACTTGAGAAGGAAGTGGTCTTCTTCCTATTTAAGAATAATGGAATTCCTAGATATTTCTCTTCTAAAGACATCTTCTTCATCTTGAGTCTTCTCAATAAGATTCTGCAATGCCGAGGATGTATATGCTTGGAAAAGAAAACCTCATATTTTTGGAGGTTGATTTGCTGCCCTGACACTTTACCGAAATTGTTAATAACATCCAGTAGAGTATTTACGTTCTGAATATCATCTTTAGCGAAGAGTAGACAATCGTCTGCGAATAAAAGATGCGTCACCTGTGGTGCATTCTTAGATATCTTAATACCTTGCAGCTTTTTGGTGTATTCTTCTTGAGCTAGAGATCTTGTGAGTACCTCCATTGTAAGAAGAAGCAAATATGGTGACAAAGGGTCGCCTTGACGGATACCTCTTGTTGGCTTGAAGGATCTGCATGGCGAACCATTCAGTAGAAGGTGTATTTATGTAGTGCTTATACATTCATGTACCAGATGACACCAGTTGCTGTTGAATCCCAATTTTGTCATAACATTCTGTAGAAAACTCCACTCTACACGGTCAAAGGCTTTGCTCATATCTAGTTTAAGAGCCATATAGCCTTTTTTTTGTTTTCTTACTATTCATGTAATGGATTATCTCTTGGTCTAAGATGATGTTATCACCTATTTGACGACCATGAACATACGCAGCCTGCATTGGAGATATACTCTTCTCGAGATGTTTTTTAAGCCTGTTAGCCATTATTTTTGTAATCAGCTTGTAAGTTGAATTGCAGAAAGCAATTGGACGATAGTCACCTGGAGTATGTGGGAGCTTTACTTTTGGTATGAGACATATATTTGTTTTGTTCATCTTTCGAAGCATTCTACCTGACTCGAAGAAGCTTTGTATCATTCTAATAACATCCTCCTTCACAACTGCCTATTGGGTTTGAAAGAATCCCGGTGGGAATCCGTCTGGCCCCGGAGCCTTCCATGGATGCATACATTTGAGAGATGCTTCCATTTCTATTACATCTGGTACCTTGACTAGGATATATTATCTTCTTCACTGATGCATTTTGGAAGAGTATTTAAAAGCTCGTCATCGTTCACAGGATTTGAGGTGCTCATTATGCTTTGAAAATGATTGATGAGAAGATTTTCGATGTTGTTTCTGCCACTGCACCAGCTTCCATTCGGTTTTCGTAGAGATTCAATTCGGTTGCAGGTACGCCTCTTGTTTGTCTGCAGATGGAAATGATTGGTGTTCTGATCAGCTTCATGAAACATGGTATCTCTAGCTTTCTGCCTATAAAATTCTTCTTCCCTGAGGTGCCATTCTTCTATTTCTTTTTCTATCTCTCTTACTTTCTCAGTAGTATAAGATGGCTGGTTTGGTTGTTGTAGCACTGTAAGCTGTTGTTGTAAGTTCTTCAGCTGCTGTTGTATATTTCCGAAAGTTGTTTTATTCCAGATTGACAGGGTCCTTCTTGTCTTAGATAATTTTTGATCCAAAAAGTATGAAGCAGAACCATTAAAATGCTTGGCCCAAGCATTACTGATTTTTTTTTACAAGAAGTATCATGAAGCCAACATTCAAAAAAATTCCAATTTCTTGTACTAATAACATCATTTGGTGACATATCAAGAAAAATTGGACAATGATCTGACCCTAGAAAAGGTAAATGTTTAAGACACGAGTTGGGAAAATAGATTAACCAATCAGAATTTATAAGGGCTCTATCTAGTCTAGTTTTAATCTTCCCTGTCCCATGTTTATTACTTGTCCAAGTATATGGGTTTCCATGAAAACCTAGGTCAAACAAGCCTATATCTTGCACAATCTGAGCAATAAAAGAAACCTGGGACGAAGTGCTATTACTGTTGGATATTTCTTTACTATTTAGGGTAATATTAAGGTCCCCTATTAAAACCCAAGGAGCAGTGATGTTATAGGTATCACACACATTTTGAATAAAATTCCAGTGAAGAGATTTTTCTTGCGAATATGGTGAGCCATAGACGCGTGACAGCAACCATTTTGGTTTGGCATTGTCACTACACACTAAACAATGAAACATGTTTCTATCCTTGTATATGATATCTAGATCAAAGCCATCTTTCCACAAAATTAAAATCCCTCTAGCTCTACCAATGGATGGAACAAAGCAGTTGTTGGGAAAATTAAGAGGCCTAACATAATTTAAAATTTTCTCAGAACTAATCTTGGTTTCCTGGAGAAATATGATATCCGGGTTAAGCATTTTGTTTATATCTAAAAGATAGTTCCTAGTATTTTTAGCTCCATAGCCATTACAGTTCCAAGAGATGATTTTCATGATATGAAAAAAAGCAGTTGAAAAAAGGCAGATACGATGTTTGACCAGCAAAAGAGAGTTACTAAAAACAGTTATCCAATTAATGAACAAAGAAGCTTAGGAGGAATTTTTGGTAATTACCTGGGAAGATATTCCATGGCTTTCAGTTATGGGGTTCAAGTTGGCTGCACTCGGAATATCATCTTCCATCAACTCAACAGTTTGGTTGTCCATAGTATTGGGATTATTTCCCTCCCTAGAATTAGGTGGCAAAACATGCAAATTATGAGGGTTCATTGACGGAGGCTGGTTTAGAACTGAGTTTCTCATCCTTTTGCTTTGTCTGGCTTCTTCTGCTTCAGCTTCTACCGCCATTTCCTCTGCAAATGAGTTATCCATACTCCTTTCATCCTCATTGCTTTCACACACATCAGCTTCTTCCCGCATATAGGCCTCATATTCTTCAGATGATAAACTGTCTAGATGCAAGAGATAATTAGTTTGCATACAGGTATTATCCACATGATCAATTACCCAGCACTTGTCGCAAATGTTATTTGGCTTCAAACACCAGTGATATCTGACCCAAGCCTCCTGACCAGAGACTGTTTTCCACCATCCTCCACGATACAATGGCTTTTTGAGATCAATCTCTATTCTGGCAGAGACTGTGCTCCCATATTTAGGCCTGCAGTTCTCCGACTTAGTTGATATCTTTTCCCCCATGAAAGCTAAAGCTTCATCAATAATTGCAACATTCATATGTTCAAGTTTCAGATACTTGAATTCGATGGTGAAAACTTGAGTGTTGAATTCATAATCTTTAAGAGGGATATGAGAATGATACTTTTGAACCGCAAACAAGGCACCACCTATTATCCAGGGACCATTTTGAATGATTTCATCTTGTTCCTCTTCATTGTTTAGTCTAACCATCATTAGGTTATGACCCATCACACGGATCTCCTTTCCTCTATATTGTCTCCATAGAGAGTTCACTCCAGCTCTTATTGTCTTCATATAGATTTTGGTTTTTGATTTAAGCTGTCCAAGTAGGGCATGTGTCCATTCCTCTGCTATAGCATTGATGTTTTGAGAAGAGCCCACTACGCGTCTCTGAGTTGCAGGAATTGCAATAGCTACATTTCTAAGCTGTCTTGAGAGCATATTCATACGATTTTCATTATTTGTAGCCATGTTAGGGTTTTCCTCAGTTTTTGTGGTTCTAGCTATAGGATGAAGATGTTCTGATAAGCAAGAGTATGTAGAATCCAAAAGAGAAAGCCTGAATATATAGAAGAAGAAACTTCCTTGGTGATTTGTTTTGTAGATCCGAATATCCAGATTAAAATCTTGGAAAAAAATTGGATAATTAATGAGATGATTTTCTGTATAAGAGGTCAAGCTGTAGATTCGCAAGCAGTTGCCTTTTTTTGCTATTGACATGCCTATGATTATGCAACAGTTTGGGAGGCAAGAAAATTTGAATTATGGTTTGACTGACTCGGTGATTTGTATAGAGGGTTAAGATGTAGATTTGCATGTAGTTGCCTTTTTTGCTGTTAGCATGCCTAAAATTACGCAACAGTTTGGGAGGCAAGAAAATTTGAATTCTGGTTTGGCAGACTCGGAGAGTTGCGGGATGAAGATTTTGAACATGATTACTGAAGTAAAGAACATGATGATCAATGAGGTTGTTGTATTTGTCTTTCTGGATATAACCTATAGGGTTTCTACTATTATGGACTACCTTAGCTGAGAAGATGGTGAACACCACTGCCAATAACACCACTGCCTGTATTCCAAGTGGAAAATGCATCTTGAAACTCCACCAATGGATTCCCCACAAAATACTAACCAGGATATCTGCACAAGAAGATTAAGCTTCCATTAGAAAACAAGATAAAACTTTTGAGATAAGAGAGAAATAGATAGCTAGGTGTTTTAAGTAAAAGGACAAAAGAAAATCAAAAAGATTAAGTAATCCTAGGTAACGATTCTACAATCGTTAGTGGATAACTAAGTTATATATGAATCATAGGAAACATTGAAACACAGATAAACAGAGAATCGATGAATAAAGCATAAAAGAAAAGATGATCAATCAAGATTGAAAACCGATTTTGTGGTGGTCGACTCATATGGTTTGGTAATGCTTTTATTTTTCCAAAAGCACTTTTAAAACCTATATATGTCAATAATTTTTGAAATTGGTGTTAGGTAAAAAAAAATCAAAGTGCTTTTTATCCAATGCACTTCCCGGATTCCTCAATTTTTTAAAGCTGGGAAGAGGAGTTTTTAAAAGCTAGAAAAGCATAAGCTTTTGTCCCACCAAAATTTAATGCTTGATATATCCTTTTTGTCCCTATTTTATTTTATAAATGACAAAAGTTACCCTTAAATATATATACAATCAATTTTTTATTTCTTATATTTTATTCTTTAAATATTATTATATTTTATTTTCAAGCTATTTTATGATACCATTTCATTTAATTTGTCCAAAAATAAAAATAAAAACAAATACTAAATAATTACTTAATTTTAGTTTAATTTTTTGTTTGAAAATTATATATATTAAAAAGTGGTTAAGTAAAATATTTTTTGTTAATAATCATAATAATAGTAACAATTATTAAATTTAATATTCTATATATTTATATTTAATAGTAAAGAAATTAATTATTTTTAAACCCAACAAAATTGAATAAAACTATTTTCAAAGATATGTCTGTTTTTGTCATTTACCACAACAACAATAGTTGGATATGATATTTTACCAAATACACTTTGATTGTTTTTTTAATCAGCTTTAACTTTAATTGATATTTTACCAAACGTCTAACGGCTTTTCTCTCACAGCACAACACAACAACGCACAGCAGAAAAGTGTTATTATAAAAGCTGCGGCAATACCAAACTAAGCTTGAATCTCCGGGTCATATATATTGCATAAAAGTGTAATTTTATACCGTAAGTTTTCTATTAATATGGTGAGCTTCATATACAATATCTAATTAAAGCATTAGTATCCATACTTGAAGTTAATTTTATGAATTACTCAATGAGATCTTGGAGAAAACCAATTGCTGGTACAACTTTCACCCTATACTCTTACACAAATTATAGGAAGTCTTTCACCTAGTTTGTTGAATGTGATTTCCAATATAAAATCTAAGGGTTAAACTTCAAGAAGTGTTTCGGCTACTTCAATTCCAATAATGATTATGGTACTAACTCAGAAGAAAACAACGTCAGAAATCCCTTGGATTATGTCAATTTATGTCGAGAATGATATTGTTTACATACATACAAACTAGACACTTTTTAGTTTATTTATTATGATACAAGTGTTCTCACAAGTGAAATTAGAATTTTGTGTAATGAAATGTCGACAATAAACTTCTGGCAATAAAGGGTATAATCCAGTAACAGATAGTGTTCCAAATAATAGGGAAAATAAAGAAAGAGGACTTCAAGTGTGTAAATAAGTGAAATGTGACTGACCGGTTGTGTATGAATTAGGGCTGTCAACTGGTCTGGTATCTTTCGGTATTGCAGGAACCGGTTATTAAAATCAATTATGGTCATCAAAAGTTATTCGATCCATATCAGTAAATAATCTAAAAATATATAATATCCATCGGTTCTTAAAGAAACAATAAAATTGTTCATAAACTTTATTATCTTCTTCAGGTAATCAGTTACCTGGATCAACTTGTTCTAGTTCATAATTATAAACCCAACATTTATGCCAAATTGTCTTTCAGTCTCGACATCTCTGTACAGGGCTGTCTTATGGGTTTCAGGTGTTCTAGGCGAGCTCAAAATATGGAGTTTATTTTGTTATGTATTTAAAACAATAACTTTGAACTTGATATGCGGCCGAAGGTCGACCAATTTTTTTCAGCGTATTGGTTAAATATTGGATTATAATCATGTAGTTTTCGGCCTTATGGCCGAAGGCCCCCAAAATTTATTACTCCCTCTGTTTCAAAAAGACAGTCCGTTTTGATTTTGTCAAAATATTAAGGAGGCCGTAGTAGTTTACACGCATACCTTTAGTTACTTGCCTAATTTATTTTAATAAAAACGCTAGTAATAAAAACTACCAAAAATTGTTATGGGATTGTAAATAGGAAATAAAAAAAGAAAGCTAAAAGGAATAAAGGATATATTTGTTTCCTTAATTATACAAATTTCATTAATATTTTAGATTGGGTCCATTAAAAAAGAATTTATGAATATAAAACCTTAAGGGTATATTAGAGAGTTTATTCGAAAAATATGACTATAAACAGAAGCTAGACACAATTTTGAAACAGACCAAAATGGAATAGAGGACGGTCTTTTTGAAACAGAGGGAGTAGTAATTTTCGATATAACTTAAAGTTTATTGATGCTTACATCTGTTGCAAAATATTTAGTAACATTTATTACTGTCACAACCATCTGTAACGTAGAAAACTGTGGATAACACTTTCGCAACGTCTATAACTGTTAGAAATTAACTATAATAAAAAAGAGAAACATTTGGGCCCCAAGGGATCTAGGCAGCCGCCCAGATTGCCTCTATCATAGGACGGCCCTGTCTTTGTATCCCACTTTTTTTTTTTGTAACACTTTTACCCTCTACACTTTAACTGTCTCTCACGATTTCCCATGTCCACATAAATTTTTGTTGCATCTTAGTCATTTCATCTATATGCTCTCTCTTTCCCGTGAAAACTCCATGCCAAAATGTAAATGGTTGGAATCGGTTGCCCAAAAGAAAACTTTTGCTCAAACGTCTCTTACATGGAACGTGAGCATAGACACGAAAGCAACACATATACAAAGTACAAACTGTTTATAGTTATTCAATTCAGATCTCATGACGAACTTCCTATAAAGTTGCCTTATTCTTATAATTTGCTTCTTTCAAACATTAAAACCCATACATATGTATACAATAATGAAATCTAATGAAATTCCTTTATAAGATGTTGGAGAAAACCAAAGTATCAGGACTACCCTTACCTAATACTCATTTATCAACTAAGTTGAAGAGGTCGTTAAGACTGTTGGAAGTGATCGTAAATGATGCAAGGTAAACAGGTCGTTAAGAATGTTGGAAGTGATGATAAATGTCGCAAGACGATATAAAACTACTTTGTTTTTTTCAGTGTATTCAACTTAATGACTCCCTATTTTCGATCGACAACTATTGATACAATATTCCATTACAGTGTCGAATTTTCCCGTAAGTCTCCGGTGTAATCTACAACTTTTACATATGCCAAAGTAATTCAAAAAAAGTCTTCTGAATTCTTTTCCATTGTCAACATTTCCCTGCTTATCAAAAGAAAGAAAACTATAAAAAATGAAGTCGATGTTTTCGTCGCAAACCTTCCTGTCTTTGGAATCGTTTGGCCACGTCTCGTTTACATGGGACCCCTCTATAGGAAATGAGATGTCAAATAGTACTATTCCAAATAAAAAGGGAAAGAACATAAAAAGTGGGCCCAGTTAAAGAGTAAATCAACGACTATGACTGTGTTTGATCTCCACATGTACGCCAGAATCACTCTTCATCTGATATTCTGTTTTTTTTTTGGACCGTTTTCTCCTCAAACAATTTATGTGACTCCCATGAAACCTATTAAAGGGGCTGATGATTCTTTTGGAGGGGCTGAACCATGATAATAATGTCTATCAAATTGGTTAGGGAGTGTCCTAGTGTCATGTTAAAGGTCTAGATTACCCTTCCATTTTTAAAAGGACCAAATTACCCTCATATCTATTCAAACCTAAACATAAAAAAAAAACGATTTCAAATTCTTTGATAATCATCAAATATATTTAAACTTTAATAATAATAAAAAAAATTGCAGATGGAGTTACGGTTGGTTATTCTTAATTAACCAACCGTAACTATGATTTCTGAAGGTGTTACGGTTGGTGATTGAAGAACTACCAACCGTAAATCCTAAAAAATTATTAGGAATATCCAGTTACGGTTCATTTTGTAACCGTAAAAATATTTACGGTTGGTTTCGATTTTAACAATACCAACCGTAAAAATCCTGAGTGAAAATAATTTAAGTTTTTGAGTTTGATTTCGGTTGGATTCGACTTAAATGTTATCAACCGTAAACAGTTACGGTTGGATACTAGCCATCAACAAACGAACCGTAACTTATTTACGGTTCGTCTCGCAGGACAAAAATCCAACTGTAACTGGTTTGTGATTGGATTTTCCAAATTTTAACTAGTTATGGTTGGATGTTCTTCAGATACTAACCGTAAATGACCCCTACGGTTGGCTTCTATGGCTAATTGCAACAGTAAATGGCCCCTACGGTTGGCTTCTATGGTTAATTCCAACCGTCAATTGCCCTGAAATGGACATTGGAGCTAAGAGATCAACCATAGTAGGATCTCCATCGTGGGGTATCTGTAAAATATGGTTTCTATATCATATAGAGATTCACCCACCTCTAATTTGCCACTGAAATCACTCATTTTGGTTGAGTAAATCAAAATCTAGGTTTTTGAAATAAATCTAAAAAAAAAAAAAAAAAAAAAACTCTCTATTTTATCTCTCCACCGAACATAACTCTTAATCTGATTTAATTTTTCACCAAGTATGAAAAAAGTTCAGTAATCTAGTGATTAGCTAATTAAATTAACAACACTAACTAAATAAGGGTTTTTTGGCCTTATGAAATTATATAGATAAGGGGTTTTTGAAATTACTAACCGGTGATCTTTTTTGTCCTATTATATCAGCCCCTCTACTGGTTTTATCAGCCCTATAATAGGTTACAAAAAAAAAAAAAAAAAAAAAAAAAATTTTGGTGAAGGGACTAATTTGAATTTTCATTCGACAATTTAAAATACAAAAGAATGGCATTTTCATGAAACAAAATTCTACATCAAATCTCAGTCATCCATTCTCAACATCTCCAGTAAGAAATCACTCCATGAATCAATAGGACCAGGCAAACACCAATGGACACAATCATTATACAACGTCACATTCTCTTCTGGCCAATGTCCATAACTACTTGGATGTCCGTCTGGTCTCAATAACGTTGGCTGTGTGGTATCGAGTAGCCTAAACTGCTTTCCGTTCTTCTTTCCCTCTTCTTCTGCAACCTTATATGCGTCTACCTGAGCATTGTATAAGGACAAAGCTCGATCGTCTAACTTAATTTCGCTACTCTTCAACGGCTTCTTCCTTAGACAATTCCCTCCTTCATTCCACATTCCATTTTCAAAATGTGAAGGTGCAAATGTCCTCAAGTACGAAGTACCTTTAAATTTCGGTGAACTATTTATCGCTTTGAATGCGGTTTCAAATGCCTTTCCATAACCGTAAGACATCTCAAGACTTTTGACACCTTCCTTTAAACAATAAAAGCAACCCACGAGTTCGCCGTTTTCGTAGAACATTGCTGGACGGTAGAACCAATGTCCAGCAGAAATGATTATATAATCAAACTCATCGATCTGGGTTGTCCATTCTAAGTCGTATTCATCCAAGTATAAATTGAAGAGGCCAGTATTAGTCGGTCCGTCTGCTTCTGCTTGTTCAGTTCTTACTAAATATGGCGTCCAGAAGGTGGCAATAGTAAAATTGTAGCTGGGGTAATTCCATCTTTTGAAATTCTCATCTGTTGTGTATGAAACGTCTACTGGCTTCTCCACCTATAATACCCAAATCAGCCAAATAAACATTGATTAAATTCTCAGAATTTCATAGTCTAGTTACACTATTTTTAGGGTGAAATTTAAATGTTAAATGACCAAGCATTGATACATGTCTAAAACAAGCTATCCCAATTCTTTATTTCACAAAGAAACAACCAAAAATGAATTCCTATGAGATGTAGGCCCTTGAGGTTGTCATTTCGATTGCATTATGGAGTTTGGATTTCGTCTACTATCCCATTCCCATCCATAGGCCATGGCTGGAAAAAGCCTGTAAGTGAGGTTTGGAAATGCAAAGGGGTGGGTGTGGGTGTTCATTGGTGTAAGTTTGGATAAGTACGGGACCATATTCAATGTTGACACCACCTCTAGAAAAAGAGGATGCAAATGGCACAGTGCATTATTTGGCATATCTGTCTGTCATATAGACTTGAGTTATTGGTCCCAAGATTTGATGGATACTACTGTTTCAATTGCTCCTAGGACATTGATCCATTTCTTAGAATAATATATACTTGTCTAGTACGAGTCATAGTACTAGAGTAACTAGACTAGTGAAATTCCCACGGTTTCCCAGAATACTAGACTATTACTAATGTACTATGACATGCCACTTCTAGCTAGTTCTGGGGTAGTCCCTCTGTAAAGTATTATTAAAGCTCGTGTAGCAACAAGTTTTTCATAAACCAGTCGCGTCTAGTTTCATCAACATTTGTAGGACACAGCTCGATCCTTCTCCAATCAACCTAGTGAATTATTTATTTTTGCATATATAATCACAACCAAATATTTTGATTATTGTTGATTATGAATCTGTGATGCTGGTATATTAAAAATAATCGAGCAAATATATGAGGAAAAAAATTTCCCTGAAAGAACAACGCATGTTTGCACCGATCAAAAAAAACATGCTGGTAAATTTTATTAGGTTGTTGACGGGAAGTGCTAGACCACCGCACTTTTTTCCGGAAAAAATCTCGATAGTGAGCCAATGGACTACATTTACTGTTTAGACATTGGGATATATGCAACGGAAACTAGGTCCAACTGCCTCTCTCTGTCGGGAAAAAAATTCTCGGTAGAGATAGCATTTCCGGTTGTTTACGAAGTAGGATGCCAAGCTTTGCGTAAATAGCATTTTTTTTAGGTGTAACTTAAATGTCACACAATAGCATAATGTAGCATCAACTAAGCAACCAAACTACTTTAAGACGTCAATATCTACACACCTAATAAGGGTTCATCATCTTTGTGGATTTCATAATAATTGAAGCCAAATTCTATGCATCAATCATTATTCATTAATGTACCTATATAGGATAAATTAATAAGAGAAAATCTAATAATTCTTGTTTATTTAAAATTTTAAATTAAAGCAAATCTAATAAATTTAAATCAGTTTGGTTGGTTTGTTAATCTACTCTATACATTTTCAGATTAGTTGAGAAATTAATAAGTTACCTTTGAGAGGAGACACAACAAAGACTGCATATGATTTCTCCCAACAGAATCTCCAACAAACGCCAAAGATTTCTCACGGACAAGCTCCAAAAACTCAAACGGATCGAACACAGGCAGTTCACAGTCATTTGGCTTCCACCTCCACTTCAAGAAATCCGTATCCGGCCGGCCATACCTCATGCAGTTTTGATGATTATGTATCTGATTACACGTAGTATTCGTGTAATATGTTGCATTTGGATTCCAAATCCATTCTCCCTCAAAAATATTGCACTTCTGAATACTCCCATCCTTCAAAATCGACAAAGGAGTACTGCCGTGATGATGGTGATGAACAACTAGTGTGACAAGAATTAAGGTAGATGCTATTAGAAGAAGAAATTTTGGTGTATGAATCTGGAGAATCTTGATGTTTCTACTGTAAGAAGAAAGTTTGGAGAAGTTATGAAACTCTTTCATCGAAACTTGTGAGAAAAAAGTGATGTTTCAGTTCGATTATTAAGAAAGAAAGAAGAGACTAGAGAGTGTCGAGAGAGCTATAGTTTATATGCACAAAGTCAAGTAACAACTAACAAGTGTCTATGTAAAGTTAACGTACGTACAGTATTATAGAGAATAAAATACATGTGGTGGTTATGGGCGAGAAGACAGGTCTCTAAACAAAGCTAATATCGGTGGTTGCGATTGATTGTATTGGTGGGTGTGATGGTGCATTTTTCTGTAGCATAAGTCAAAGAAAAATCTTAATTATATGGATGTAATGCAGATCTAGATCCAGCTGTGAACAATATTTATTCAAACTAATAGAGAAAAGTTGAACATGCTCTGACAAGACAAGGATACGAGACCCCTCTCTTTACCGAAAGTAGCAGTCCCTTTAACTGCTGTTGGGTTTTGACTAGAAAAATCTTTTGCAAACAAGAAGACCACTACGGCTGAACTTTAATCAATTGCACAATTTCTATTTCCTATGATTCCCACAATGAAATGTATTTTTATAGGTTTTAGAACTTAGATGCGGCTGTCACAAAATACTCTGAAGGGCATCAAAAACTACAACTTCGTAAAATAAGAGAAATCAGGATTCAGGAGTGTCAGTGTACATATTGGCATCAGGACAAACTGGAATATGCAGTGCATTGTGATTTTTATCTCAAAAGCTTAACATAGTATAACACACGAATACGAGTGATATCTTGTGCTAGCATGGAAAAAGAGGGAACAAAAATGTATATCCACATTCCAGACTAGCTAGTATAAAAATGGGATTCTTGCCATTTAGAGGCTCCTTCTGATACTTGCAAATACAATTTGCTGAGTTGTGATAATTTTTTTTTTCATCTGTCAATAAGAAAGATTCATTGACAAAGAGGCGGTTAAGGGGTACTTTAAGTCCATTAAAATACCCCTTAACTCAACAAAAACAACCGACAAAAAATAATAAAATTGAAATGGGATTCAGTCACCTAAGAGAAAGAAAAAAAAAAAAAAAAAAAAAACTTTTTAAAGCCACTCAATGAGAATTACAGAGTTTCATGTCTTATACTATGCTATTACCATGTTGGCCATTAATCATTGCATTTTGGTGTTTTCGAAATTTCCTTTCCTCACTCGTACGAAGGAAAAAAAATAAGATTGCTGCGGCAGCTGAAGGGTGTTCCTTTTTTTTTTTAATTTTTTTTGATCGGTAAAGAATTTGATGCTGACAAGTTTCGAACTCAGGTCACTAGTATCATCACTCAATGACTTTACCACTGTACTACAGTGACACCGGCGTGTTCCTTGGAGTTTAAGAAAGCATATATGTAAGGGGTGGGTAATTGAGATTATAAAGTGTAACTGACCTTTAGCATTCAAGAGTTATGAGTGTAGTAATCAAAGTTTGTTTAATGCCAACACACATATGCAAATTGGGATATATCTAATGAGACAAAAGCTAGGTCATTTTGAAGCAAAAGAAGCCACCCCTTAACCATGTTTTTTCTAAATGGCTAAATTGCCCCTGCAATGATTAACACCAATTTAATTGAAATGATTAGATTAGTTAAATTAGTTTGATTAGTTAGTTGATTTATATGAGTGGATTTGGAAATAATTGAGAGTAAGAAAGAGAATGAAGTAGTAGAGGAAGTTTTGGGGGGGGGAAAGTTAGGGTTTTTGAGAAATTTGTGATATGAGTGATTCTAATCCTGATTTTAAAGTGGGGGAGTCTTCTAACTTTCCTTCTACAGATGAGTACTTGTATGATGATATACCAAATCATGATCAAATGGATTATATGCATGCTCCTCACTTTTATTTTCCTCAAACTCAAGATGGGTATGGAAGTGATGAATGTCTTGAGCCAAACATAGAATCCAATGACCCAGAAGAAGAGAATGGAGCTGCAAGTAATCAGGTAGACAACTTACGTGGTGAAGATTGTGATTTTTCCATGCAAATGATCGATTTTTTTTTTTTTCACTTTTGCTACCCAGTATCGGCAAGGTCGACGATTATTGTGCCGGATCATAAATTTTTTGCTCCCAACGGGTCAGGTTACAGCCCGCTTGGCAAGCTCCGAGTCCCTAAAACGCCACTCAAGTTAAAAGAAAATTATGTTCACTGATAAAATCTGTATCTCTCGATAGGTAATAGATATTTCTTACCAAACAACAAACCTGGGATCCTGCGGAGCGGAACAGAAATCTCATTGGTCTCAAGGTTAGTATTCTACGAGCATATGTCCCATACCATAATACTCATAAAATTCAACAAGAGATCCAATTTCCAAAAATAAGAGTCGACCAGTTGCCAAAACAAGAGACGGTCAGTTGCCGAAATTCACAGACGGCCAGTTGCCAAAACTAACAGACGGCCAGTTGCCAAATTCACAGATGGCCAATTGCCAAATTCACAGACGGTCAGTTGCAAAAATTCACAGACGGCCAATTGCCAAATTCACAAACGGCCAGTTGCCAAAACTAACATACGGCCAGTTGCCAAATTCACAGACGGCCAGTTGCCAAAAATGGGAGATGGCCAATTGCCAACCCCAATAATTTTTACACGGCCAGTTGCCAATTCTAACCATGGCCAGTTGCCAAAAATGGAAGAAGGCCAGTTGCCGATTCTAACCAGGGCCAGTTGCCAAAAATGGAAGAAGGCTAGTTGCCAACTCCAATAATTTATACGGCCAGTTGCCAATGTCAAGATTGTAATCATCTCCAAATAGATGGTATGAACTCCAATACAACAACCAACATTTTCAGATGATATGAACAACCATGTAGAGTTGTGCTGAACTGCAAAGCAGCTACCTACGTACCCTCTCCGTTGCTCGAAGGAATCAAGCACGACCGTAGTTCGTCTACATATTTTTAGATAGTATGAACTACCCACACTAGTAGTAACTATCCCTTACCAGATGGTATGAACTACTTTGATAAGTAGCAATCATCTCTTGCAATAGATATTATGAACTGCCGAACATAGCAGCAACTATCTCTAACAACAAATAGTACGATTATGTAGAAACAACTGTCCCTAACTTCTACATTTCCAACAGTACCATAGTCATTATCACTATTAACAGAATAGACAATTATTACTAGCAGAAATACATAGAATAGCTCAAAGACAATCAGAATATATGTACATAAGGGAAGACATCGAAGATTCAATGTGTTTCATTTATACTACACCGACCACTTTGACAAAAATTATTAAATTACTTTCTAAGTAGCCTTCTCAAACAGAACCTTAATTGATATAATATTTAAATCATTGGCATCCCTGTTCCACTTTAAACAAATGTAATTAGGTTATGTAATTAATTACGCCAACTAAAGGTTACACAACAGGTACAAAAGCTAGAGTCCACATCAAATGAAACAACTAAGTGAATCAACTAGGTGCCGATCACCACCATTATTACAAAGGAATTTATTAGGCAGACGCTCCAATCATATTGGAAATAAAACATGAAACATAGTAAGGTGTTTAAATCTACTACTAAGGTTAAAATACACACCAATCAGCTAATGAACCGAAACAGATCCAATACAAATCCAAATGGATCAGCACCTCCATTGACAACCAACAATATAGATTTCATTGAGTAGAATGATTTAACTGGAAACAGGCACTACTCAAACAATAATCTGCATAACACTATTATTTTTAAACAACTGAAAGCTTAGTCTGGCACCGAAAGAACTCCACAACTAACGGCTTAACATTATGCAGTACACAGACCAGGTCCTCATAGTAATTAAGTACACCTACTAAACTAAATGTGTCGACGTGTTTACTTGTCCCTCAAATGTACCTTCCGTATCAGACCCTTACTGTAACAACAAAGAACGATAAGCCATCACGGCGCTCAAAAGAGATATACACATGCTAACAAGCCGCTAAACAAATCACCATTTCAAAGACCCCCAACCATTTATAACTGAAGTGGATACTCCATCCAATCCCAATGTAATAAACAAAGCCTTTCGATTCAAATACACAATTGTCAAAGTGGAGTCAATATATTTAAATTACAAGGTTACTCAAATCTAGTGGGAACATTAAAATTATCATTACCATATTTCCACTGACTGCCAAAACACAAAGATCAATCAAATAGGTCAAACACTGTAGCCTTTAAATTGATACAAAGATCATTTCTAGCACATTTAATTATAAGCAAGAACAAGTCAAACTATCTCACAACTAATAGTAATAGGTATTAATGTGATGAGCTAACTGTCCCCGTAGCGACGGTAGAACAATTCAAACTATAGCCAATTATGTAAACCTTAATAGAAATCTCGTAGTGGTATATTGCGAGTAATTATACCAAGCACCATTCCCTAATTTAAATAGCTTACTGCTACTCCGAGCTCGGTGAAATGGTATATAATATGTACCTTGATATATTATAACCCACCTTCATTTGTACATGACGATCTCTATGTACACATAAACTTTCAGGCAGATCCACAATAAATAAATACATAGAAGATATCACTTAAATTAGATGATGTATGTGCGGAGAGTAATTACAATAGAAGAGTCTCGACATTAGCTTTAGGTAAGATGTCCTTCATTATGCCTCATTACAGAAAGAACAGTACTAGAACACCTACCCGTGATGAGGCAGAGTCTACCATCTATCTTAGCAGCACCATGAAAAGTACAAACATTTCTACACCACCTACTGAGGTAACGAAGGATGAACGGGACTACATTGGATTTCTGATTCTCAAAATGCAGCCACAATTTATTGAATCTTTGAGGTATCAAAGTCACCTGATCATCTTGAAATTTTTACAGGATCCATATAACTCAAGTAGCTACAACATATACAAAATTTAGCATATTATAACGGTTCATTAAAAAGATATCCACATCTAAACACGACTGCTTTCAGTATCAACACACAGAATTCAGTTACGATTATCCCACACTTTGGGGTACCAAAAGTTGTCATAAATTCATGAAATTTTTACAGTAGGTCACCTAAATATATATGGACATCATACTAATATTTAATATTTATACGATAAGAGGATATTGAGAAACCACACAAACAGTTGAGTGTCCAGAGACTGAATTTAGCACATTGCAGTCTCCGTTTACTATATCTTTGGAATAGTTCCTGTGACCTGATCGTCTTGAAATTTTATACGTACATCTATAACATAAGTAAGTATGACATACTCAAATTTCATCTCAATCCAACCACTGGATCTTGTTAAACAAAAACATACATTCTAGGGCTTAAATACAAAATGCTCAAGCAACATTGTCCATGAGATATTCCAATAATTACTGCAACCAAATCGATATGAGAGCAATTCATGATGTTTAGGAGATACCCATTTCATCAATTTATATAAGAACATGAACTATAACAAAAATTCCAATTTCTAATCATGAACCCTAATTTCTAGTTAACAAAGTTAAATTGAAGGTAATAACAAGTTACCCATATCATTATTTGGAGTGATGAAATCAGCTACAACTCTGATCAATTGAATAAGGAAAATCATTCACTTCAAATAGCTTCCGGAGGAAAGAACAAAATGAGATAACCCCTACTCCGTTTATGAAATCCATCAGCAACATATTCAACTGGAATTCATGGAATTTGAATCTTTACAAAGCTCCTTGTACAAGATTTCATGGAGAGAATGAGATATGAGAGAACCAAACCAAAAACCAAAACAATCCACCGAGAAAAACGATTCTTTTTTCTCTTTTATGTTCAATTTGTAAACCAAATGACCATGCTGCCCTAGACACACTCTCCACTTGACATATGTGCATGTGAGGTGTTTTAGTGAATAAGAGCCTATTAAGGCACCTAAACTTTCAATTAGGGCATGCATTCCTATTAAGTAACCAAAATGATTATTGTTATTAAGGCAAACTAAAGGTGTCGAAGACTTGAATATCAGAGTTCTAGGCACTATAAGTGCTGAGCTCAACAATGGGTTTAGTTTAACCCGAGAAAAACTTTGGGGTCTTACAATTATCGACCCTGCCGACTGTAAGCGTCGGCATGGTATATATTACCAAATGCCCCGACTTTTTATTAGCAGTGTTTAGTCGGCAATGTCGAATATTTGAAACCTGCCAACTACAAGATTTTTTGCAACACAGTATACGTGATTTGAAAATGTTTAAGCCGGCATTGTAGTGGATACGTCGACCCTGCCGACTATAGTTTGGTCGGCACTATTTTATTTTCCTACCATGCCGGCTGTTCTTTAGTCGGTGTTGTTTTATATATCAACCCTGCCGACTATTGAAGTACATATTAACTAACTTGTGTTGTTTTGTAAATTGCATTGGTACCGATGACGGATCAGCCTCAAGCTCACAATGTTAGGGGTCCTGATACTTCCGCACATTATGCTAATGATTTGGAATGGAAGGAAAAAGACGACGCGGTCAAGTGGGTTATTGAGAAAGCAAAAGAGATGATGTGCGTTCTAGTGAAAAACACTCAACAAAGAGATATGCGGTTTGAAATGGTATGCGAGTGTAGTGGGTCGCCGGACGCAAGTCACAAGAGAAAAGGTTATGTGTATGATAAGAAGACGACTAGGGTGTACAAGATGAAGTAAAAGAAGTGTGGATGCCCATTCAAGATTATTTTTTGGAGGAACAAAGAAACTGATAACATGTGGAGAATGAGTAGAGTTAATGTTGGTTGGCATAACCATAGAGATCCGGAAAGTCTTGTTGGGCACTGCCAAGTTGAAACCGTACGAGTTCGAACAAGTAATAAAAAGTTGGGGAATTAAACCAAGTAAGCTCCTTAGTAAGTTCAAGAGGGATGACCCCCGTAACCTTTCCTCATTGTCTACAATTTATGCGGCCAAAGCAACTATTAAAAGAATTAAATGGGATGGAAGAAAGGTAATGGAAGAATCACAATGGTTGGCACACAAATACAACTACACGGTGAGACACCATGAGTCATCGGAGGGGAAGGTGGATCGTATTTTTATTGCGCATGCCGATATGATTCAATTGGCGCGATGCTTTTACCAAGTTTTGGTCATGGATTGTACTTATAAGACGAATAGGTACAACATGCCTTTGTTGAACATTGTAGGACAAACCTCGGATAAGCAATCGTTCACGGTGGCATGGTGTTTTATGGATCGTGAGAAGGATGATAGCTATATTTGGGCATTAGAAACTTTGAAGCTTCTCTACCACGAAGACGAGACTCTCAGGGTTGTAGTGACCGACAATGAGCAACCAATAAGAACGTCGTGAGGATAGTTTTTCCCAATGCACAAAATTTGCTTTGCACTTGGCATATACAATGCAATATTAGAAAGAATTGTAGGAATCATATCCAAAAGCCAAAGGCAAAGAAAGGTACTAAACGTGAAAAGGAGGAAGATGAACGTCTTAGTAAACTAACTAAAGAGGAGAGAGAGGAAGAGAAGAAGAAAGAAGACGAAGAATGGAAAGAAGGTGAGATCAAGTTTGGGTTATTCATGAAAGTGTGGGATAAGTTGGTTTGGTCGATGAGTGTGGCAAGATATGAGATAAACTTGAAGGAGTTCGAGGATGATTGGGGCACTAATTACCCCAAAGTAGTGGAATATTGCAAGAGACAATGGTTGACGCCACACAAAGAGAGGTTTGTGTATGCTTTTACTTACGACTATAAACATTTCAAACTTGAGTCCATAAGTATGATAGAGCAAGCTCATAGGAGACTAAAAGGTCTACTTTTCACGAGTCAAAATGGGATTGTGACGGTGCACCATGCTATCCATGAGTACACTAATAATGATATCAACAATATAAGAAAGAAATTCGAAGAAAGTAGGTTCTGGAAGTTGAAGGAGTTTAAGGAGGATAATTGGTTGCTTGTTGGAATACATTGCAATATCTCGCATTGGGCAATATGTTTTATGATGAAACATCTCAAGTTATATCAAAAGTATGACAAACCGAGCACTCCTTGTAAGTGTAGGATAATGAAGGTTATCGGACTTCCATGTCGTCATATGCTTGGTAGGTATAAAACTATGATTCTGATTGAAGATATTGATCCTTATTGGAAGCAACTATCTTTCAAACCGGCTCCAAGAGAAGATCCCGGTGAAGAGTCGGAACTTGGGAGAATAGTCCTCGATAAGTACCCCACGTTGAATAGGTTGGAAAAACAAACTATGAAGCACAAGTTGATGCCGATTGTTTACCCTTTTATGGAAGAACTTCAAGAACCGGGGAAACAAGATCCAACGGGTATACCACCTATAAAGAAAAGGGGGGGGAAGAAAGGCAACAAATTAAAGAGTATTTGAGTACAAAATGCGATTCATCCGGACATGATTATACCGAGGCGGAATACAAAGAAGATCCGGTTAAAAAGAAAAGAGGTCGTCCGAGGAAAGAAACAACTACATCAACTGTTTCAAACTTGAATCCAAATAGCACTCCACATCTTGAGAGTCAAGCAAGTGTGGAAGTTGTTGTAAAGAAAAGGGGTCGGCCGAGCAAAGAAACAACTACACCAACTGTTTCAAACTTGAATCCAAATACACTCCACCTCTTGAGAGTCAAGCAAGTCAAGGAGATGTTGTGAAGAAAAGAGGTCGTCTGAGGAAGGTAGTAAAATCGGTACTGGAAGAGTATCGTGTACAACTCCCTCAAATTATTTGAGAGTTCGTTATTGGCACCGACAATGTCCCAAAGGATGGAAATTGTGGGTTTCACGTTGCCTCCCAAAAATTGGGACACATAGGTGGAGCGGTTGAGGAGAATCTCACCCAATGTCAATACATAAGAAAGAAGATGGCCGCCCGACTAGAAAAAGACAAGGAGTTTTATATCTCAATGATGCTAGAAGGTTCCATGGAGGACAAAGAAGCGACTTTTAAAGAATCGCTTACTAGTGTTAAAGGCCCGGAGGGAAATGCACCGATCAAATGGGAGCATTGGTTGAGAATGCCAGAGTGTGGCCATATATTCGTGGATACGTGGTCATGTGTAGTACATTTTTTTAGTAAAGGACTAAGTGTAGCATTTGCATCGAAAAATGCGGTTTGTGTGGAGCAGTAAGAGCATAGAAGAATTGTTATGGCTTTGGTGGATAATAATCATTTTATTGGTCTACAACTAACCAAGGAATGTCCATTACCTCCTCTTTGTAGGTTTAGTTTTTGGGAAAAGTTCATATTCAACAAGAGCAAGGAATGGATGAAACTTTATGAGGACAACATGCACCTTTGGAATGCTTTAGATGAGTCTAAGGAATGTCCCATAAATTTGACTAAAATAGGTTCAATAGATTTGAATGAACTCCCTCCAATAGATTTGAGTGATGAGTGATTATGATTAGGAAATAAGAAATCTTTTTGGAGTACTTTTGTAATCGCATTCGTGTTTTGTGTAATGTACTTTGGAGTACTACAAATGAATGAAATGGATGTGGTTATTTTGGTGTCAACTCCTTTAGTCGGCATTGTATTTATCACACGACCTTGTCTACTGTCCCAGGGTCGGCAGGTTTTGATTTCGTCAGGTTGCCGACTGTACATGCAGGACAGCAAAGGAAAAAAGGTTTAGAACAGTCGGCAAGGTTATTGCCCTCATACAGTGCCGACTAATTTGTGGTCGACATGGTTTATGAGGACAACCTTGCCGACCAAAACAGACAAAAAAATGTTGTTCCTGGATGTTCTTCACACATTGTAGTCGGCAGGGTTTATGAGGACAACCCTGTTGATGTGATTTTAAAGTTTTTGTAGTAAATGAGTTCAAACTCTCGGACTTGTGAAGATTCGAGTTTTTAAATTTAATAAAAATATATACAAAAATATTACAAAGGGTGCGAGAGTTACTGGGACTCAGGATTCCACCGAATTCAAAACATAAGGTTCAATTATTAATTCTTTGACAATTTTAGCTCAAGAAAAACATGGACTCTATTTTTGCCAAGGTAGATTCTCAAAACATTGATTGTAAATCCTAAGCATGATGTATCAAAAAACCTAAGCTAAGCATACATCATCAAATTAAATGACAACCAATTAATTAAAATCATAATTTCAATTAAAATTAATGCAAAAGTCTTAAAAAGAATTAATAAAATTACCCCAAGTATGATATTCGTCTTCCTCCGTCATCCCAGTGTTGGGGTTTAGCTCCTCATGGTAAAAACATGCTCAAAAGATAGAAACATGGCTCAAAATGTGTTTTTATTGAAGGAGAATAATAATACAACGAATCTGCAACGCTTTATAGTCGTTACAGAAGTCACCATTACAATTGAAGTGCTGTTTATAAACGATAACTGTGTTCTGCTGTTGAAGAACAATATTTCTTTGCGACTGTTCTGTGTGGGGTCAATGTTCTTCGTGTTCTTCAGCAGCAGCAGCAGAACCCGGTTTCCTGCACCTTTGATTTCTCGGATCTGTCGTGTTCTAAACTTTCCCTAACTTTCGACACCCCTTCTATATGACCCAACCAATCTATTTATATCAAAAAGAGTGATTAAATCTCTCCAAAATCTCTTCCTTTCTCTTCACGGCAAAGTTGCGGCAATTTCTTGTTTTAGAATTTCTACGCGTTTCCGAGCTTTCCTTTTGATTCTAAACTCTTCCTTAGATAGATACCAATCTTTGGGAAGGTTTATAGCACTTTAATCTCTCTAAAATTTCCTAAAATCGGTCACACACGTGACTTTCCATATTTTGCCGTTGAGATAAAAATCCGTCGATTGAGCCCAGTTTAATCGATTTCAACACCCATGTTAGATTCCTATACCCATAAGGAGTCTACCCTATGAAAATCCGAGGTTTAGTCGACCTCAAACTCCTCCAAATCACGATCACCAAAACTGCCAGGAATGTGTTTATATTTTCCCGCCCAAATTCAGAATTAGAACGTCAAAGGGAAAGGTTACCCCTTATCCGTTGCTGGAGTCCACATAACACTCGTCCCTTGGGTTGCATTTATCACTTTTCGAGCCAATTTCGCCTCAAAAGCTTATTTCTCCAAAAACACCTACAAAGAGATAAAATACCAAAATAAGTACAAAAATGGGTACTAACAATATACACAATAGAGATGAAAATAGACACATAAATGCGTCTATCACCTGCCGACTATACTTCCGTCGGCAAGGTTAATAATCTGTTAAGTGCCAACTGTTAAGCCGTCGACACACTTTGAATTTTGTATAGTGCCGACTAAATTCGAATACAATGATTGTTAAAAACTTAAAAACTTTTAAAACTTAATTAGAGCATACAAACCTTAAAAACTGAATTAGAGCATACAAACCTTAAAAACTTAACCCTAACACATTTGGGACATAGATAGTATCTTTTTCCGGTACACAATTTTTTAGGAGAGGTAATTAGCTTCATCTTACTGTTGCAACATGGATATGTGCATGGTAGAAGGTTGATTTTAGCAACTTCATCTTCATACGGATCTAGGTGCTCATCTATCCAATAAAAAACCCACAACAGGTGCATTTTGAAGCATACGGATGATATACATCTCCTATTGCAGCTTTCATGAGAAATAAGAATCCCTTACAACCATCAATAGTGCATTTGCTTCCTTCAAAGGGACAATCATTTGCAAAATGACCACTTAGTGTACAAAGACTACAAATATTTGGTTGTGTTGCACTTGAAACTTCCATTCTTTATGCAAGGTTGAAGATGAAGTTTGAGAATGCTTTTATAATAACAACATACTTAATGTCTTGATTTTGAAATTTCTAGCCGTTGAGCATTCAATGGGTTGTACTTTGTACCTAAAAGGTAATATTTTTATACTACTAACATTTAAGTCGGCAAGGTTGAGATTTCAAACCATGCCGACTACCTATCCCTGACAGCACTATAGCATATAGCCTGGGATGGTCGGAAAGATCGAGCTTACAAACCACGCCGACTTAGTAAAACTCTAATATTGTCTAAAACTGCATAAAAAGGAAGAATAAGTTTTAAAGCAACTGAAACTGAAAAATTAACATAAGTTTAACGAGTCTAAAACCACAATCTAAGAGTTCAAAACATAATGTAAGAGTTCAAACCACAATCTAAGTTTCTAAACCAAGTGAAACATAATAAAGTTTAAGAATTTCATGGATCCTTGTCATTGTTGTTATCTTCCTCCACATCACTAGCTTTTTCATCATCACTAGCTTTTTCACCAGCATCAGCTTTTGCTTTTCCCTTCCCTGGACCTATGTAGTCACCAGCCTCATTGTAATAGGGGTTCACTTCAGAAAAGTCAGATGCCTTGAAAAAAGTTCTTGGATCAACCTCCTTTTCTTCCTCCTATGATGATGTGCATTCTTCATAGTTGAGGGGATTGCTAGGACTCTCCATAAACCTTAGAAATTCTTCAGGATCTTTCTTACCCATCAGAAGTAACTTTCTTACAGGGAAATTCTCTTCAGTTTCATCTTTAGGATCTTCTAAAGAAGGATAAATCTTGTTAATAAATTCCAATAGCTCTGCTGCATTGCTAACAAGACAAGGGATATCTTCTATTTTTCCCTTTGGGAACCTAAACAATACACAAATAAAAGATATGAAAATTATACATATTGAAACATGGTTCTTGTCACCTAGTCGGCAAGGTCGAGAATATAAACATTGCCGACTAATGCTTAGTCGGCATGGTTGTAATCATGTACCACGCCGACTAACACACAGTCGGTAAGGTCCTATTCAAGAAAGATGCCAACTGTTAACTCAGGAAAATCAGGTTTCTATGACATAAAGTCAGAACGGTACAATTTTAAGAATATGCCGACTAAAAGAAAGTCGGCAGGGTTGGTTATTGATTACCATGCCGGCCCTGCTTAATGTTTCACAGTTGCCACGGCTGTTATGAAAAGTCGGCATGATCTTCGTGTTACGACCTTGCCGACTAACACTAAAATCTTAAGGCCGGCATCCTATTTTTCAAAAAACCTGCCGACTAAAAACCCTGAAAATCATAGTTTTCGATTTCAAACCTAATATAACAATCTAAAAACACAAAACAATAATGGGTTTGAGTTTAGAAATCACTTACAGTCTTTTTTTCGCCGGTGGAGGGTTCTTCTCAACATTGTTATGGATTGCATTCTCGGGTTTACTCATTCCAACTTTTCCCTTACCTTTTTCCCCTGATTTGGATCTTTTGATGTTACCTGTTGAATCTCTATTGCTACTTGATCGTTTAGAATCAACCATTTTTTGTAGAAAATCAAAATCAAATTTTTTTGTTGATGGAATAAGATGAAGGAAAGAGAAGAGGAGAGGGATTAGAGAAGATAGATTAGAAGAAGACTAAACGGTTTTTAGTTTTTAAGTTTAGGATTTAGTTTTTAGGTTAATTAGTGCAGGGGTACTAAAGTAACTTCACCAAGTTTTGGCCTCCCCTTAGTAAGGGAACTATGTCCATTTAAATCTGGGTATACCCCAATCAAGCCAGGTAGCTATATATGGAGGGTTGTATGGAGTAATGCATATAAATGAAAGGAATCTAAGTTAAAAGAGAATATGAATAAGAAATTAGGTACTGAGAAATAGTAGTAGATCAAAAGAATTTGACTAGCTAGATTATCCTGACCATTTGATATACAACCTGAAACATCTTTTCATCCGATATTATGTACCACAAGAAATGTATATCAAAGAGGAATCCAAAATTAAACCAAACCAAGTGCATAATATAGATAGAATTAGGTTCATTCAATTACTATCCTATTGAACTTCTTCCTAGCTTGTGGTGTAAGTACCAGAATTTAGTGAAACTAAGCTCTCCACATAACTCCACGATCTAAGAAGATATCCAAAGCTATCAATGCCATTGAATTGCAAATATCTAATTTTGTCTTTCTTTTGGTCATATAAAACGAAATCTCGTTGAAGTTGTATTAGAATCTCCCCATTTTCTAAAGACCAATTCGTGATTGACTGTTCAAGAAATTTGGTAGTGGTGAATTTCTTAGTCCAAGATTCTCCCACTCCATAATTTTGCATAACCCATACATCAACTCGAAGACCAGGGACAAGACAAACTAAGCAAAGGGAATCACCCAATGCTCTAAGTTTACAATGATCATATGGATGTAGCACAATATCTTCTGGAAAAGGTAAAATCCTGAACTTCTCATTGCTGATATCAAAAGAAACTATGGCTTTAGGGATTTCTTCAGTAGCGGTATGGCATCTCCAGTAAAGGGCACCATTCATAAGCAAACCTCTTGGAGGACCAGTCATAAGCATACCTTCTGATTTAGGAAAACAACAATTATAAGGGATGCTGGTATTGAATCTTCTCCATGAATTTGGTTCTAAAGTGTATACATGAACTTCATGATCATCCTATGATATACATACTAACTTGTGATCATTAATTTTGTTGTCGTACCCAAACCCATACCAATTAGTCGACCAATAAGGGTGGCCTATAATTTCTTTATATTCTTTAGTTGATGGGTTCCAAAGAATCGGTGTACGACTCCTAGGGGATCCTAAACAAAGCAAACCACTACAAGATCCCAAAATATTAGTGTAACAACCTCCAACTCCATTCTTTTCTTTTACTGGATTATCCATTAGAACAGCTCCGGCACACTTGCATATTGTCGACGATAATGATGCTGACGCTATTAATATTGAAGCATAACCTACAGAATAATACATATCTTCATGAGGGAATTTAATATTTCTAATCATGATTCTAGGGTTTTTGCTGCTATGACTAAGGTGATCCTTGATGAATTTAGGGATACAAAGTAATTTACGCCAATTCCTACAAACGGACTTGAAACATAAGAGGGATTTGACTGGTAACCTTAATAAAATCTCTTCTTTGATCTCTTGGGGAAGGCTTGACATTATTGCTCGCTCGTCGGGAATTATGGTTTAAAGATTTCACGTGGAAGTGTAATCTACTTTGGTGTCGTGGTGAACATGGGATGGGATATAGGTACTAGTTACACAATCCCACGAAATCACAATCTCGCATAAATCATATATATCCAGATTCCAGACCCTTACCTATGTTTCAGGCTTTTTAGACACATAGCCCATGCATTAGTTATTCATAACCCAAATTAATAATAAGATTTCAGGTGAATTTCCTCTGTTGTGATTAAAAGATGAACAAAGCTCTTTTCTTAAAGCTTCTGGCCCCATCAAAAAATATTTAGACCAATAAAAAACTTCTGTTTTTTCACACCGCCAATATTACATCCAAAAAACACCACCGATTTTGCAATTTAGGATATTTATTATCCACCTGATGTCTAAACTAAAAATCTCAAAACAATTCCCAACCCTATTTCAGTTTCGCCGCCTCCTCTTTCTTCCTCGCTCTTTCTTCTCTTCACCGTTTCTTTTCCATTCTCTCTTTTTATGCCGCAGGTGATTAGAATGGAGAATCTAAAGGTGTAGTAAAAGACACCTCCGGCAATTTAGTACTATGCCATGAGGTAAGAAAGATCCAAATTAAGCTTAATACATCTTCAATGGAAATGCATCTTTGTTAATTTTAGCTGTATCTTAATCCAAGCCTGCTGTATGAAACGAAACGTACACGGATAATTAAAAAGAACGTTGCTCACACCAATTACACTTATGGGAATCTGTTATGGGTTTATGTATATGTAGGATGATGGTGTCATTGTGCTCGGGATGGTGGTTTTGTTCTTCTACAGCTTGAAATAGCTGCTGCATATTCCAGCTTGAATCCGATGAGTATTATTACCCAATTCAATCTTAAGAGGAAGATTTTCATGCTTGATTACCTTCCTGCTACCTGAAAGCAAATCTGACCCGCCAAGTGCCACTTCTCATATTATTTGTGCGTATAGTATGAGAGGTTATAAGAATATGGTTAGATTTCATTCTTTGAGTTAGATGCTCAATTGGACGTTGGTTCTGAATTGTTAGCTTAGGTGTTCTTCTTGAATACAGACTTAGCTCGGTTGTATTTATTCAATTATGGTTTTCTTATCATTTAAGAGTATTGCATTTGTATTTCAGGCTATTATTCTTAATTTGCATTTTGTCATTATTTGATTTGTTTATAATTTTTTTATGTAGGCGTGTTTCACTGAATTGGAGGCACAACTTGCTATATAGTCTTCATCCTGTTGTAGATTTTATCATATTGAACTTCTCCGGGCAGGTTCGATTACTTTCCCTATTTGATGTTTCTTATGTCACGGCCCCAATTTCACTAAATGCTAATCATATTTACTGGTTTTAAACTGAGTTCTGGGTTTTTTCCCAGGCAATTGGTTATATTCCTAATGTAATAGAGATTTTGTTTTGATTAATTAGGTTGAAATGATTACGGAAATTGCCAAGGAAGGACGTGTTTCGGCAAAGTGATATAATGGGATGCAACATCGTTCATTAGGAGATGGAACCCACAGATGATGGAAACTAGCATATGTGCAACAGTGAGACAGCTTAAAATCGGTCCAGCATGAAATTAGAAATATTAGTGAGAGGCGACGCTGACTTGTTCAACCTTGAAAATTTTTTATCGTCCTAGATCGATTTGGAATTGGTTTTTTCAATTTTATCTTATAATCGATGTTTATCTGATTTCTGTGTTATTATACATCTTTTGATTGTTCTATTTCTATTGTCTCAGATTGATTAATTAATCTCTCTTAGTCGTTTCACGTTTTAACCTAATTTTGATTTTTTTTGCCCTAATCTATTTTCCTATTGATGATTCTCCTTGATTGATTTTTTCTTCTCTTTCTTGTAGTTCTTACCCATCTTTTCTTCTATTATGTCTGTTGTAATTCATTGATTTGATTAAAGCTCGGTTAGAAAACTTTTTTAATTAACTTTCTAATTTTTTAGTTTCTTTTTCCTGTTTTTCAGATTTGATCATGGGCTGATGGAAGTGGAGGACATAGGGATATAGAGTCATCATCATGAGATTTCAGTGAAAAAAGGTAGTGATTAAGGAGTTTATAATTCTTCTCTTGTGGGTATGGTTCATGTATTCTTCAAAATTCTTCTTTTATCTGATTTTGGATCAGTGTTATATGAGAAGATTAGCATTTAGATATGCTTTTGGCATTATGAGATCCTACTTTGGGTAGGGATTTGTTTCAGCATTTTTGACTGTATTGAAGGTAATAGGTCTTTCTGTTTTTGATATCAGTGAAGCTAAGGTTTTTTGATGGTTGTTTGAAGTTTGTTTCCTCTGTAGTGTTTCTTCAAAAGAAGAAATTTGAGTTAAATTATTTTAGAAACCTACAAGTATTATTTCTTTACTCTTTACTTTATAAAAAGTTTTCCTTTAGTATTCTAAATATGGGGATTATTGATATTGTTTATCTGGGTATCTCTGATTATAGTGAATACTTCCTAAGCACTTTTACCCCTCCTTATATTGTCTTTTAGTCAAGGAAGTGGTGGTCTGATCTTCTCTGGATATATGGATAAAAATGTAGCATGGTATGCTTCTTGTAATCTGTCTCACAAACTGTATTCAATGCATCTGGTGTTATTTTTAACTATTCTACTGAGATGAGCTAATCTTTCGGACATGTATGTAAATCAAAGCGCTGAATATGTTTCGTTGAGCAATCCAGTCAGGGTTAGTTGTTTTGAAGATGCTGTTATCCTTGAACCTACTCCTCTTGCTACTCTCCCGCCGAAGCTTGTGGTTACTGAAGAAGAATTTGAAAAATAAGTAAATCTCATGATGATGGACTTTGTGGTTCCTATGGATGCTGAAACTTCCTCAGCCCATGATCTTGTAAGTCATCTGTTATCTCTCCTTTTTAACTTTCTTTGAAAGTTTTTTAAAATCTTTTGTTGATTTTTTTTTGCTTTGAGTCTTTGGTCATTTGTTCTTTCCTTGTTAATCATGAATTTTATATGTTGGAACATGAATGGGTGTTGTTCGGATAAAAAATGGTTACATATTTTGAACCTGTTTAGAAAATACAAGTGGAAACCATGGTTGATTCTGACTCTGTGAAAAAATATAATCACCATCTACCTTATGATTCTTGGTTTATTGTGCCTGCAATAGGTAAATCGAGGGGACTAGCTTTAGGTTATTTTGCTAAGTCTAATATAGAGGTGATTAGTAGCTCTTTCAATATGATTCATATTCTGTGTGATATAACACCTAGTATTAAAAATTGCATAGTATCCTTCATTTATGGAGCCCTTAATGTTAGTGGTATGAAATATCAATGGAACTTGCTGGGACATATGAATGAGGATGATAATCGTCCCTGGCTATTATTAGGAGATTTCAATTTTATTTTGCATTCCTTTGAAAAGCAAGGAGGGAATCCAGATTCTTCTTTCCCGCCAGATTTTGTTAAAACTAATTTCTTTAAAATGCATATGAATGGAGTTTTTTCTTTTGGTAATCCTTATACTTGGTGTAATAGAAGATTCAAGATTCCCGCAGAATTGATCTTTGAGAAACTGGATAGGGTTTTATGAATGATGAATGGGTGTCTGTTCTTCCTCATACTCGTGTTACAAATTTGGGTAGAGTTTATTCTGATCATATTCCAATATTGCTTAAATGTTTTCACCAAGAACATAGGCTTAATATTCCTTATAAGTTTTTTAGATGTTGGCAGTTAAATCCTGAGTTTAAGAATGTTCTGTGTAAATCCTGGGCTACTAGAGTTAATGGTTCACCAAGTTTTATTGCAGTAGGTAAACTGAAAAATCTTATAAAGGATCTTATCAAGTGGAACATTGAGTCTTTTGGTCATATTAAAAATACAATTAATAAATTGAATTATGAGATTGAAAAGTTGCAAGGCATGCCGTACACTTCTTCTATTGATGGTTACATTTTGAATTATTCTAAGCAGCTTGATTACTGGTATGAATTAGAAAATGACTTTTATAAACAAAAATCTAGGATAAACTATTTCACTCATTATGATAAAAATACGCAATTCTTCCATAATTTTGTTAAGCTTATAAACATGTATAATACTATACACACTGTTAAGGATAGTCAAGGTAACTTGTTAGAATGTCGAGAACAAGTTGTTTCTCTATTCACAAATCATTTCAAGAATATTTATACTTCGTCTAACCCAAGCAATGATGTCATTAATGAAGTGTTGAAAGATGTGCAACCCATTATTACAGAAGATATGAATTCTACTTTAGTGGCTATACCAACTGAGATAGAGGTTCATAATACAGTGAAAGAAATGGCACCTTGGAATTCTCCGGGACCGGATGGATTTCCAGCTGGTTTCTTTCGTGATAATTGGGAAGAAACTTCAAAAGAGGTAATTGCTCATGTTCAAAATTTCTTTCGTACCAAGTTCCTGCTAAAGCAAATGAATCATTCTTTCATTGCTTTAATTCCTAAAGTTGATAGTCCTTCTACTCCGAATGATTTTAGACCTATCAGTTTATCTAATACTGTCTATAAAATTGCTTCTAAAATTCTCACCAATAGGCTTAAACCTTTATTAGATTCTCTTATATCTCCTTTTCAGTCAGCTTTTATATCAAATAGACAAATTCATGACAACATCGTTATTAGCCACGAAATCTTGCATTCTTTTAAAAAGAAAAGGAAAAAAGCTAAAACTGGTTTTATGGCAATAAAGCTTGATCTTTCCAAAACTTTTGACATATTAGAATGTTCTTTCATCATATCAGTTTTTAGAAAACCAGGTTTCTCTGAGGATTAGTGTCAATTAATTTTTCAATGTATCAGCACAGTTTCTTATTCTGTTTTAGTGAATGGATCACCAGGTGAGATGTTTTTTCCTTCTAGGGGTATAAGACAGGGAGATTGTTTGTCTCCATACATATTTATTATATGTATGGAAGTTTTATCCCAACTACTTCTAAAAGGTGAATCAGATAAATTGATACAGGTTTTAAAATTAGAAAAGATAGTCCTTCCATTTCACATCTGTTTTTCGCCGATGATTGTATGCTCTTTTTTTTTCAAAAGCTTCTCTTTTGTATGCTAGGAATATTATGAAAATTATAAATGATTTTGCAAAAGCTTCTGGTCAAGCGATTAATTTTTAGAAATCATGTTTTTTTACTAGGGCTAAGATGCATCATAAACATAAAAAGATTTTATCCAAAACTCTTGGGATTAAATATATGAGTAGTTCTGAGAAGTACTTGGGTACTCCTCTTTTTATCAACAGAGATAAAACAAAATCTTTTCAATTTTTAATTGATAAGTTTTATTCTAGATTGAGTAATTGTAAAAGATCAAATCTTAATTGTGCTGGTAGAACAGTGGTTACTAAGCATGGTCTTTCTAGTCTAGCTGTCTATCATATGTCGTGTTTTCCCTTTCCTATGAAAATTACTTCTAAAATTGATTTTATTCAAAGAACTTTTTGGTGGTCTAAGAAGGACCCAAGACATGCAGCTTATTTTCGTTCTTGGTTGGACATTGGTAAATCTAAATTCAGTGGTGGCCAGGGTATTAGAAACTCTTATGATGTTAATAGGGTCTTCATAGATAAACTTAGTTGGAGGATTATTCAGAATCCGGAGCATTTGATCTCCATATTTCTAAATGATAAGTATTTTCCTAACCAAAGTTTACTGGAAATCGATAAAGCTGCTGATTTGTCTTCTTGAATTTGGAAGGGTATTGTCAATAGTTTAATCTTTCTCAATTCTAATATAGTTAGGAAAATAAATGATGGTAATTCTACTAGAATTTGGTCTTCAATCTGGGTACCTGGTACTTCGTCTCCACCTGTGTCTATTAACCCCGACTTTAATGATTATATTTTTGTTAGTGAGCTTATTGATGTGCAAAATCATTGCTGGAATATTAACCTTTTAAATTCTTTATTCTCCCCAAATGATGTTATCAAGATTAGAACAATTAGGTTTAATCTACAGCTTAAAAGATAAAGTTATGTGGGCTCATACTAGTAATGTAAGTTTACTATTAAATCGGCTTATAAGGTGTATATGAATGACAGTTTTTCGGTTGAAGATGCCTCTTTTTGGAAGAAAGTTTGGTCTTTAGATTGTCTTCCTAAAATTAAGTTCTTCATGTGGAAGATTTTTGCGCAAATGCTTCCTGTCAATACTATGCTTAAAATTTATAATCCTTCTGTTGATGATACTTGTCCTTTGTGTAACAATGATATGGAGTCTCTGATTCATTTATTCTTTGATTGTCCTATTGCTTCTCATGTGTGGTTTGGTCTATCTTTTCAACATCTGGTTCATTATGTTTTTTCTTGGATTGAAGATTTCTTTCTCAGCTGGTTTGATAGTCACTTTGGGCAGTCTTCTTTTGCTATGAATTAGCCAAGTATTGGGGCTATTATTATGTGGTTTATATGGAAGACAAGATGTGATGTGGTTTTCAAAAAAAGTCTCTATTAATTTTGATAAAATTATTCTAGATACTAAAAGAATGATCAATACTTACATTGCCCCTTCTTGGCTGTTAAGGCAGTCAATATAGAGGTTAAAACTTCAGTAAATGTTGTGGAGTATATCATGTTTTTAGATGGATCCTTTAAGAGTTTTAACATGGGGCTGGGTTTGATTCTTTGTGATAATGCAGGTAGAATAGTTCGCTCTCGCTCGGACTTTGGACTGATTTCAGAAGCAGTTGGCGCTGAGGCGATTGCGCTTTTTTGGCTATCTCCTGGGCGAAGGAGATGAATCTGTCTAAAGTCTTGTTTGTGAGTGATTGTCTCCAAGTAGTGGATTTTGTTAATGGAGAAAATGTAAATATAGATTGGAGATGTAGTGATCTGTTGGAAGATTGCAGGGTTTCGCTTTTGAATAGGAGTAATTTTAATGTTGTTTTTGTTAAGCGTTCAAAAAACAAATTAGCTGACCGGCTTGCACGTCGGGCTAGGAAGTATTGTATTAAGGATAATTGGGTCTCTTTTCCTCCTTTTTGGATAGTTTTGTAAGGAAGGAACCCATATCGGATGTTTGTACTTCCCTTCTTGGTTAATTTAAAGTGTGTTTCTCAGGAAAAAAAAAAAAAAAAAAAAAAAAAAAAAAAGACAGCTTAAAATCAAGAGGATATGGAACCCACAAATGCGGCAGCCTCAAAGTCCGAGGACATGTGTTTCCTACTCTATAGAGGGAAACAATTCAACAAAGGATAAATCCCATCGAAATAGACATAGATACAATGAGATATGTACAAAATTCCTTTGTATCTATAACTATAACAATCAGTAAACAATTAACAATCCAACTAATATTTTTCTTTTGAAAAGTTTGTCCAGAAAATTACCAGGTTTTTTAAATACAAAGTCAAATGCAATGAAAATGTTTTTGCTATAATTTATTCCGTAATTTATTTAACACAAAATGCGTCATGCATAAGTATGGTTCGATCCCGTGCAAACCAGACTAGGATGCCGTAAAGTTGGTTTTTGGATGATTTTGAGTGGTATCTTTATATACACTATTCACTCCTAATGTTTACACCCTGGCCAGAATAAGGACCACACTGCTCATTGTAATGCAAATGGTATTGTGTGTTCATTTTTTATTACAAGTTGGGGGCGAAGTGGGGGAGATCATAGGCTATTGGCGAACGGGCATCTTTTTTTTATTTTTTATAAGCGGCGAACGGGCATCTAATATATCATTGATAGGGGCACTTAGACATACTAAATGTATAAAATGCTAAAATATGATTGTCACATTAGTTGCATCATCGGTCGCTGTTTAGCGAATTAAATAGATTTACATATATACGGTAACGGATTCGACATGGGGGAGCCGGAAATGATATTTCTTTTGAAGGTAAATATTCATGCATGATAGAAAATTGTTATTTGGAATTCATGTCACTACCATGGTAAACAATTTTCAAATAGATTAATGTAAAGCAGAGTGATATTACAGTAAATCTATTTCGTGTCGGATTTTTTTCCTTTTTGTGTCTGACTTTGTTATTTTTATTTCATTAATTTTCCTATTTTTTGTTCTATTCTTTTTTTGCGTTTCATTCTTTAAATATCAAATCCCATAAAAAAACAATGGCTTAGAAATATACTTATCTCTACAAGATATCTAGGCCCGTGCAACGCACGGGCGCAAAATCTAGTTATATATATAGTTTCAGGAGAAATTACTCAGCTGTGGTTAAAAGCTGTATCAAGCTCGAATTCTAGAGCTTTTGGCCCCACCTACAATATATAGACCAATAGGAAACATTTGTTTTTTCACACCACCAATTTTTGATATTTTCGCCCCCACTCTCTCTCTTTTTGATATACTTGCGACTCAATCTTTTTTATTCCATTTTTTTTTTGGCCGCCTCGGCATGCTTCTTTTTCTTTGTAAACCCTAATTATCAAGTTGTTATTGCTATTGATTTCTTTCTTCGTTGTTGATATTGCAGGTAACAATACATGGATGTGCAGAGATATGCGAGAAAGAATCAAAGAGGAAATATAAATATTTCAGGTGAATAATGGTGTATCAACGATCTGAAAACTGATAGAGGTGGGGTTTGTTACTTTTTACTTATTTTCACCGTTTAGGGATTTGGAAGCAAGGGTTTCCCAATAGAACTTTTGTTTCGATTTTCCAATCAATTACAAACTTCTTTTCATTTTGATTTTGTAGGCGAGGGTTAGTCTATGTGGATCAAATAGCAAGCACGATAAATTTCTCTTAATCCGTGTGTTTTTGAAGATACAAAACCCCAATCTTCTTTTTCACTGCTCTAATTATCTTTTACGGCATTCCCTGTTTTTTTTCCACCTCTCCATCTTCTCTAATTATCTATGTTATTTATTATCCTATGATGATTTTTGATTTTCTTCTAATATATTTCGTTATCCCAACCCCTCATTCAAATGACTGGCTGAATGAGTTTACTACAAGGAAGATTTAGCTTCTTAGCTAGGTTGGATCATATGAATACGGGAAGTGGTCATCCAAGGCTAAGCTTAGGGGTTCGACTCCATTCTTCTTCCTTTCGTTACGGTTATTATTTTTCACAATTAGCTAAGTTCTCTTTTTTTACTCTAAGCTTAGGGGAGAGAGACATAAGCGGTTTTTACTATGGAAATTACCAAAAGGTCAGCTAAGTTTGTTTTTTTCACAATTAGATTTATTATTTTTCATGTTCTCTTGATTGCTTATTTGGTTAACTCTGTATTCTAAAACGACTATCTATACAGTGACCTTTAGAAACCACTCAAGGACTAATCAAAATCATCAATTTTATGGTGGTCAAATTGCAGTTTAAGAATCAATATCTTGCTGAGGTAAGCAATTGAAGTTTTCAAACTTTCTTTTTAGTTATATATAGAAAAGTTAAGAATTAACAAAGGAACCCATTTGATTATTTTTGGTTTTAGTTTTGGTATTAAAGGAAATAGTTGAATTACACAAATTAATATGTAGTTGTGTTCGTTATGCAATAAATTAAATAAAGTTGTGGTTGAGCATATTTCTAATTTGCGGGGCTTTTCAGAACAAGTACAACTACACCAACTAATAAGTAGTACTCATCCTTTATGGGAAATCATTAGTTTTTCCATTTCATCACAACAGAATTAGAATAATGAATCTCATGGTTCATTTATACACAGAACAAACTGATTTTGGTTTTATTTTAAATTGATTTAGCAAGTAGAAATCAACCTCGAACATTCTGATTGTGAATTGAAGTACTCCTATATCTATATTTATTGTGTGTTTATGATAAGCAACAATATAGGGGGCTACTTACGCAATCAAGAGTCAAGACATCATTTTTATAGTAACTCTCAATGTCTTCCACTAGCTATTGCCCTAAATGTCAAGATGACTTCCATTATATCATTTGTGTTGGTTTTGGAATATATGTATCTTTCCTCTGAATGCAGTTGTTGTAGAAAATAAGCCACTCTTATCTCGTTATTACTCATTGAATGGGTGTAAAAAAATGAGTATGTGTATCTTTCCATTATAATTGCATTAGGATTTACTTTCGAGTCCAAAAATTGGGTGTTATTATCGATGTGAATGCTCACGTAACTGTGTTCATTACATTATACTATTGAGGTTTTATAGGTATGTGTTTGTCATGCATATCATGAACGATTAGGGGCCGTAATCGAAACTAAATTATTCTATCAATTCTCAGTTACTTCTTATGATAATGCAGTAGGTAGAGTAGTTCAAATAAAATTATGTTCATCGTTGATTGTTTGATTTTCCAAGTATTTGAAGATGGACAATTTACTGATTCTCAGGTATGATTATCATTAGTGTTCAATGTACTTTCTATGCACCAAAAAGAAATTTGGAACATTTGTATTGTTTCTTTTTGCCTAATTCTTGGTTTTCTTTATAGGGAAGGAGAGTATCGTTCAAGCACATACTAATTGGCATGACATCAAAAGTGGGTTCTAGCGCCATTGCAAAAGGTAGACGAAACGGTTCTGGTTTCATAATTGATGATGATGATGATGGAAAGTCGGGATCATTTACTGCATGGAAGCTTTGTAATGGAAGAACTTAAGGCATATTTTCATTCATGCCATCCGTTCTAGATCTCCTCCCTGTAGCCATACTATTGATTCTTTGGATATGTTCCCTTTTCTCTTTTTTGTTTTGGTTGTTCATATCAGATAAATACTGGGGCACCCAAACAACATATTTGACCAAAATGCTTTTGTTCCGTCCAATTACAAAATATAGAAACAATTAAATGTAACCAAAATTAAAGAATGAACATATTCCGGGACTATAAACGTTTATTTTTAGTACAACTGAACTTCTATGGTTAATCTGAGCCCGTGCAAAGCACAAGTGCACATCTAGTAACTAATTGATTTTAAAGAACATGACTAGTTAGGGACCTTAAGATGCAAGGTCTTTTATTTTCATCGTGTCCCCATACAGGGGCGGAGGAAACATGTTGCAACGATGTGCAGGTTCACCCCCTCAGGTTTTCCAAATTAATTGGAAGTCTAGTATTTTCAAGCCAGAAAAAAGAAGGAAAAAAAGTTTGCACCCCTAAAATCTCAACACTTGCACCCCTAAGCCCAAGAAAAAACAAGCCCAAAAGACAAGCCCGTTTTGAATTTCTTTCTCCCATAATCGTTCACAGAATCACAGGAGAGACTGATACTCCAAAAACAAACCAAAAACGTAACTCTCATGTTTCTTTTCCCAATTACATCGCGATAGAAAGAACTTGGATTATTTAACACGTCTCATGTGATGTATATTTTATTGTTACTGAACACTTGGGTGTTATGATATAATATTGTAATGAAAAATATTTTTTTTAGATCTTTCTGTTCTATCTTTTTGTTTCTTCAAAGTAGTTGTTGGTGAATTTGATTATGGCACAACACTTACTGATTATACATTGTCTTATAATTGAAACTTTATATACATATAAAAATTTAGACAGTATTGTATGGTCAAAAAGGTTAAAAGGTATGTTTCTGTTACTAACAGATTGATTCGCTGGAGGTTACTGATGTACTACGACAGGAGACGATGATCATAAATAACATACTTAAAAGGTACACAAGATTTTCTTTTCTAGCCTTTTTTTTTTTTTTTGCTGTGTATTTTTCTACACCATTCTCTTAAAATCTTGGTTCCACCCCTGTCCCCATACCGACCCAAAACTTCAGGCTCCGGGCACACAAAGGGAATTTTGGTCGTTTATTGATTGCAAGTGGCTTCAAGTTTTCTTCTTTAAAAAGAGAGGATTGCAAGGTTAGTAGCTTGACACAAAAGAGAACCCAACTTTATCTTTGGCCGGATTTCTCCTCAAAGTCGGTTTAAGTATAGTATTGTTTCTTTTACTTTACAGATCTTTTTCAAAACCTTTCTTCTCCAAATTAATTAATTAGTTCAACAAAGAAGATATATTTATTTTTATAAAAACAACTCCAAGCATGTCATCACACACAATATGTAATTATATTTTAGAACATTAGTCTTGATAAATTAAGGAAATTAAGTACTAATTTTAAGTAGATTTTGCTAATAATAGAACACGTAAGAAAATAGCAAAAAGGGTGATTAAATAGTCGTTGATGGTGGTTTTTAGTTCAGGATTAAAACTATAAAACCCTATGATTATGTACTCTTGTTCTGCAAAGAAATAAGAGCTATTTAAAGCCAACGAGCTCTTACGCCACTCTTCTTACATATATACTGAGAAATTCATATACAAAATTTAATTAGAATAGTGTTGATTGCAAAATCATAAATATTCTATAGATTTTGTTGAGCTCCTACTTGCATTATTCATTAATGCAGGGTTTGCTGAGCGTCTATCTTATGCCGTGTTCCTTGCTGAACTCTTAAATACTGACGTTAAATTTATGTTCGTTCTCAGCTGAAAGCATGAATTTCCTTAATGTTCAGATTAAGATGCGCATTAAAAAGCACTGCAAGTCGTGCCACCGAAAACAGACGTGCTACTTATAAGAATAGCCAAAAAATTAATAAGTTTGTGCCGACGTACAAAATTCACTAAAAATTGATTAATCTTGTGTCAGCTTGCAAAAAATCAATTTTTGACCTAATTTTGTGTCATCTTTGGAAATTAGGTTTTCGCCCTAAAACGGAGCCTACACGATTTGTCGATTCCTATTGGTCGAGACCAAACCTAGGTAAACCAAGAAACTAAGTTATCATGTAACTAGTAGGAGTCGAATCCTACCAAAAATCAGAAATAAAAAAGAAAAGGAAACCGCGACTAAGTTGGAAAGTAGCAGTGGGAGTCATGACCGTGCAATTTGGCCGGTCGGTTTGCCCTAGCTGGCGCCCCTCTTTGCCGACCGTCCACGCCCCATGTTGCTGACCGTCGGTCCCTCTTTCCCATCGACCAATCAGATTGCTCCAAAGCTGTAACCAACACTTTGAATTAAAAGTGGAAGTAGGTCGGTCGACATGTTTAAAATCCTTAAGAAAATAGATCTTGGCCGTCCAAGACAGTCGCAAGTTGATCACAACCACACAAGTTGGTAAGCTCCGTCAGCTAACCCTAGGTCTTGCAAACACGACCGAACAAGTCCCATTGTACTCACCGGCAGACCCACTTCTATTTCAACCAATCGGAACTCTCCTAGCCTGTAGGCAGCATCCATGATCGCTAGCTAAAGTAGGCTAGTCACACGGTTCAAAAGAGCTTTTAACGAGTTTAAGACTGTCCATGGCAGTCTTAAATCCATCGTGGCCATCCAACTTAGCCAGCCTAATTGGATGGCTTAGATTTTATTTTAGGCGACCAATGAGGTGCCGATATGCTCACCGGCGACAAGCCTTTGGTTTCGACCAATCACGTTGCTTCAAACCTGCAAGCAGCACCTCAAACCGATCACCCAAAGTAGGTTGGTCACACGACTTTAAAATCCTTAAATTCGACTAACGACGATACATGGCTGTCACAAAACGATCTCGGTCGTCCGACTTGGCCACCCAAATTGACCGGCCTAGGTCTGATTTTGGGGAACCAATAGGATGCCGTCGTGATCACCGGCCACCCCTCTTCCATGAGGACCGATCGATTCTCCCTCAACTTACTCAAATGGATCCTGGCAGCTACTCGATGTAGGATAGTCACGCCACTCATAAGAGTCTTAAAAAAAAGGTTAACGATAATCAACAACTGCCGCAAATCATCTCAACCATCCAACTTGGATCGATGATTGGACCGGCTTAGATCCAATCTTAGGCGACCAGTGGGACGCCATGATTGCTGTCAGCTGCTGCTATTCTCTATGAGTCAGTCACACCATCTTTAGTCGACTTACTTGGCTGCCAACCGGCCGGACAAAGGGGAATGGTTGCGCTCTTAACAGCGACACCTCATATGTATCGATTTGAGCTGCTTGCTTAACAACGATGCTTTACATGCACTGAATATAAATGATATTTCATAAATATCGATTTCACAAATAATTTAATTATTTAACCTAAAAGCGCTATATGCTATTTTTGAGTACTAACTCATGCTAAGTCGCATTTGCACAACTTACTTATTACATATGACCACCTACCGCCTAGCCTGCATCTAATTGGTCAAAATTATCAAGTCTTGCCAGCAAGACCCACTCGGCGACTACCATGAAGGGTTTGTTCCACACTTCATGTAACTTGCTCCATATTTTCTACGAAAATACTCGAGACATCAAACATGTCACAAACTGGGGGATACTTATCAGGGTATTGGTCTGGCAGTTTACAGCATGCGGCGTGCAACACGTCCATTATGAGAAAGTATCAGGAAAAGGCGGCAGTTTGATGGAAGTAGAGGAGTAGTGAGTGTAAAACCGACCATTCCCTTCATGACAGGGACATGGTTCTCACCATTTTTACACGATCCCCACTTCTCCACCACTCAACTATCTCCACTTCCTACGAGATTAGTGTGTTCAACTATGACTTGTATAAATAGATTTTCAATCTATTTCAACCAAAAACAGTTTTTGGGTTATCAACAAAAATACTCAGAAACCATCTGGAACTTACAGCTTACACTTTGAAAGCAGTAACTACATTTTGATACAAGTCATAAACAACTACACCTTGCATAGTTCATCACTCTGATCTCAACACCTTCTCTTCTTCCCTCCCTAAGATCAACCCTTCTCCTTCCTTTGTGACCGAATTGAATCTGGAACGACCATTTCTTAGTTTAGGCCAGAGTCTTATAGATTGATCTCTCGAATATAAAGTACTCCTATGCAGTACATTTGTTTTGGGTTTGAATTCGTTTCTCATCGACATACCCAATTTACCATTTCCAGCAGAATCAGTTTTTACTCTATGACAAATTGGCGACTACAGTGGGAGATTAATCTCGCGGTTACAAAATCAATTTCTTAATTTTTGTTTCAATTGTCTCAATTTCAAAACGGTGGATCTTAGGTCTGGATCAATAACTGTTGATACATGAAAATAATTATCCTTGAAAAGAAGGATCCCCTTAACCTTTTAGGAGTTCCTCTTAAGAGATGAATATTTGGGGACTAGGCCCAATCCATAAGGTAATGGATGACCCTAGCCCAAGAAGGGGAAAAGTAGAAGAGTTGGGCTTCACTCTAAGTTAAAATCCCTTTTTTATTAGTCCCATAATAACTAGGAGAAAAAGGAAGTGGTAGTTTTATAATATATTGATCTTATGGGTGCTTCTTCATAAGAGGAGGAGGAGAGATTATTATAAAAGGAAAGAAAGGATACTTAGGAAATCATTTTGAACTCATCCATTCACTCTCTTCACCTTTAAAGGGGTAGGCTTGTTGTGACTTGGACTAGCTTCTCTTTCCCACTTTTACCCTATCAACATGGCGACCACAGTGGGAGAAGCTTAGTTTCTCGTCCAGCAAGACCCATCCGCCCAACTATTACAAACATTTCTTATTTCTTTCGCTCGCCCGTCTCTCTTTTCAGACATCAGCTCCCCCTTATTTTCTGCTTAAGGAGTATTCACGCGCCGCTTAACCTCATTTGCGCCTCTTTTTTCCTCTGTGTCTCATATCATCTGTCTCTCCAACAGCCGCTCAGAGACCTTTTATTCATCTATTAAGGCCCTCATAGGACGAGATACCGCTTAACACCATGATCATCACCACATCACTACAACAGCACAACCTAACTACATCTTACGCATCTGGTCTTCTAATCCTCCGAGCAGCTCCTGCGCCGAGTTACGCTCCAAACTCCTCCGATTACATCGAGTTACACTAACAACGCCTCCCTCTTCGTCGCTTGCATGCTGTTGTATAGATGAATTAAGTACCAATCCGATCCGGAGAGGAATCGAATGTCAGCGCTTCACTATACCAGCCCCGCTCCATCCTAAAGTATATCAGCGCGCCTTCATCTAAGCAACGAGAACACGTCAAAGATGAAATCAGTAAATGGAAATTTGAGTCCAGGCGTTTCCCAACACAATCTCGTCAACAAAACGTCTAAGAAGATAAGTATTCTCTTTTCTTAATCTTTTAATTCGATTATATTAGGTGATTTTGTAGTTAGAATACCGAAGATTTTGATTTCTAAACAGATTCCTTACCGATTTACAATCGAGATTCATATTTGTGTTTATCTTCCCCTTATCTTCGTTTCAGTGCAAAAAAAAAGAGAGAGAAAGAGAAAAAGAAATCATCAGAAATATATAGGGTTTACAACTGAAATTTGATTGATCTCGATTCTTAGGGTTAATTAAAAATCAAACTTCTTATTTATTATCACTACATATTAATCTTTGAATTTGATTTACTTCCGATCCTTCATTTGATTTGCATTTGTGCCTGTATTTGAATTATTCCGATAAATTTCAATCAAAATTTGCTTTAGTTCTGAGCTAAAATAAGATAATACGATATTCAATCTTTGAATTTTGATGACTAACTAAGGAAATCTTACCCCCTGTTTCCAGAATCCATAACGAAGGTCTCTTGATTGAACCTAGTCTGAACTCCACCGCTTAAGAGGGAACTCCTACTGCTTAAAAAATACATCTGTGTGAATAGGATTGCGCCTTTGCGTGGAGCGTTATGATGTGAACAGATTCAAAGGGTGAAGAATCCGCAACAGTCTGAACCTATTGAGAAAATCCAGGCAACTTCAACTTATATTTGTAAGATTGAGGGAGTAATGCAAATAGGCGAGCTCTAGCCCCAATTGCAGCAGTAAAAGCTCAAAGTAAATCATGGCAAAGCCACTTCTCTGCCGCAATACACACTAAATGTGGTCGATGCGCAACGGGTACGAGCTGAACTCTCAAAAAACAACACTCGACTTCATAACTATCTGTGAATGGATATTGAATCACAATAAACGAACCAAGGTCGATCGCCTGAACTCCACAGCTTCCTAGCACTAGTTTTATCTACCAGCTGCTAGACAAGAATTATTCGCCAAATACTGGAAAATGCCCACAAGGCTAAGTTCTCACTTCTTCTGTTTACATTTTTCTTTCATGTTATATCACAAAACTGCAGTTGAGCCTGACAGGAGTTTATTCTAATATTTTAATATTTGGACATGTTTAGAAACCTTCATTGTATCTCTAGTCAAGCATTAGAAACCTGTTATGCCATGTTTAGAAACCTTCACTGTATTTTGTACTCATGAAGTCATGATCGTCTTACACATTTTTCGGCGGTTAATGTTGGCACAGGTAGCTACCAGGAATTACTGAGAACCAAGTGTGTCACTCAAAAAAGAGTGCTTCAACCTCTAACTGCCGCGTATTTATGGACTACCGCCATCCCCAATGAAACAGAAGCTAGCAGCCAACGTAAACTCCGCCAGCATCATTTGAATACACCCTTGTGTTTTGGGGTAAAAACTGATTCTACTGTTTTTGATAAATTTGGGTGTGTTGATGAGAAACGAATTTAAACCTTAGACAAATGCACTGCACGGGAGTACTTTTAGATTTGATGGATCAATCTGTAAGACTCTGGCCTAAACCAAGAAATGGCCGTTCCAGATTCAATTCGGTCACAAAGTGAAGGAGAAGGGTTGATCTTAGGGAGGGAAGCGAATAAGGTGTTTGAGATCAGAATGTTGAATTACAAAGGTGTGGATGTTTTATGACTTGTATCAGAATGTGGAACTGGCTTGCAGAATGTAAGCTATCAGTTCACGGTGTTTTATGGATACTTGTGTTGATAACACTTGTGTTTTTGTCGAAATAGGTTGAAATCCTATTTATACAAGTCATGTTCGAGCATACCTTGATCTCGGAGGAAGTGGAGGTGATTAAGCAGTGGAGAAGTGGAGTTGTGTAAAAAGTGGTGATCACCGCGTTTCCATTATGTAGGAAGACCGGTTACACTTTCACCCATTACTCTCATCACTGTAAACCATCTGTGCTTTCCTGACACTTTCTCGTAATGGGCGCGTTGCACGCCACACGCTGTGAACCACCAGACCAATACCCTAGTGAGCATCCCCCAGTTTGTGACATGTTAGATGTCTCGAGTAAATGGGTCAAGTCGTGAGACTTGCCGCTAAATGCAGCACGTAGAGCTTCTTAGGTCAAATAATAAGTTATTTGTGAAATCAATATTTGCATAACATCGCTTATAATCAATGTATATAAAGCATCGCTTTCAAACAAGCAGCTGAAAAATAATCGATGTGCAGGAAGCATCGTTGCTTTAAAGCTCGATTGAATCAGTCGCGAATTGAGCGTCTTAAAAAAGTAGAACGACCGGCCACCTTTGGGTGATCGTTTGAGGACCTTATGGGCGAGCTATCACTTGGTCGATCACTCCCTGTGGAGGAGGGGTGGCCGGTAATCACAATGCTACCCTGTTGGTTTTCTGAAAATAGATCTACACCATCCAACTAGGCTAGCGAAGTTGGATGGACGAGATGATTTGCGGCAGTTACATATTGTCATTGATGTAATTTAGGGTTTAGGGGCCGCGCGGCCAACCCTCTTTTGGGCGAGCGATTCAAAGCACTGAACGTTAGTTTGAACAGGTCGATCAATCATGTGCAAAGGTGGGTTTACGGTGATCATGTTGATGCCTTCGGGGCTGTATGAAATTAGATTTAAGACATTCGATTTGGCTGGCGAAGATGGGCGGTCATGATTGATTTACGATAGTAACATACTGCCGCAAACACAAATTAGGGTTTCAAAGCAGCCGCGTCTGCCCTAGTTCGATCGAATGGTTTGATACGTTATTGACTTTCCATGAGAAAGTCGATCGACTGGGAAGAAAATTGGGTCGCCGGTGAACACATTGGTGCCTCTTTGATCGTTCGAGATGCGATCTAAGCCGTCCAACTAGGCCGGCTTAGTTGGACGGATGCGAAGTGTCAGGTCTCAATACTGACACTTCGGGAGATTCATGCTACTCTGCTGCGAGTGAACACTAATCGTCATGTCATGCCAATATTGAGAGTTCGGCTGGGAACATAACATAGGAAAATACCAGGCAGGTCATGCATTAGTGAAAAATGCAATAGGTTAAAATTTGCAGAATATCTGGGATTGTTGCTTTACGCACCATTCTGGATAAATTTCGTAAATATGTTGAATTGCTCAATACATATGTAAGTGGAAAGGTTTATGCACTCATCACTTTCAAATGGCTTTGTTCCTTTGCAGGATGACAGCGCATTAAATACAGGGTTTTACGATTTTAGCCTTGAATTAAAAACCATCATCAACATTTATATATATATATATACAAATATATTGAATTGCTCAATATATCAATGAGCGAAGAGGTTTATGCACTCATCACTCTTAAATGGCCTTTATTCCTTTGTAGCATGACACCGCATTAAATACTGAATTGCTCAATACATATGTAAGTTGAAAGGTTTGAGCACTCATCACTTATAAATGGCTCATCCTCTTTGCAGAGCGACAGTGCATTAAATACAGGGTTTTACAATTTTAGCCCTAAACTAAAAACCACCATCAACATTAAGTCCCCTGCTTAGTACGTAACAGTGACATTATTGCGGGGTAAGCACTAGATGGTGACAAATAAAGATAAAACTTATGAGGCAAGGTAGACAGATGTTACCAGGATAGAGGCCGGCTAGGTCTTTGAGCAAGACATGTTTAACGAAGTATCAAAGCACGTAGTGATCGTCCTCCTATCATACGTCAATTTCCTTTTGGTAGATTTCGAAATTTGCTAAACTCCATTGCTCCCAATTGTAAGAGGATCTGACTTTAAGTTGTTTGGTGTCTGTACCGCTGAGTCGCAACTAAAATATTCTTTAAACTCCTGAATATTGACTGGAATGAAATTGGGTTCATTCTGACTCTTTATCTCATAGGCTCGTTCTTTCCTTTCTGATGACGATATGCTTGGGATGCTTGTATAGGCAAAATCTTCCAGAGCCATTGGGTGGAATAGACCAACTGAGATGCGTTCCATTTCCGAAGTGCTGCTACCAAGTCTTCAAGGACTGCGTATACACCCTTTGAACTATCTTCTGAATCTTGGATCGTAGTACGGAATGGGTTGTAGATGCGTGCTAGATCCGATGGCGTGGCCATATATGTGAAAATATCTCTGCGGCGTACTTTTTGAGTTTTTGATGCACGTGTACAGCTTCATGTTGAGGAATTACTGCAGCTCGTAAAGCTTTGATAGTGGTGATACTGATATCAAAAGTAACCTGGTGGAGGGACGTGAAGACATCCCGTGCTGGTAGTCCCCAAGTGTAATTATCCTGAGCCCATTTTCTCCTGAAGATGTACTTCTTTTGCATTTGCTGGTAAGGTGGTTGACAAATTGATGAAGGCGGCAATCTTTTAGATTCGTCATTTGATATATCTGCTGAGGCGTTGAAGAGGCTTCGGCTTCTGAAGAGGATATTGAAGCGGCTTCTGGAGAAAACGTTGAGGCGGCTTCTGGAGAGAACGTTGAAGCGTCTTATGGAGACAACGCCAGTGTGGGCGTCATTAACCCTTGATTTTGAAAAACGAGTTCTTCCCATTCTTCTGTTTGATAATCCCCGGTGCAGACTACATGCTTCTTGAATTGTGGCGTGCCGGCTAGGCATGTAGAAGCATGGGCGCATTGTCATGAATTAAGAAATCCAAAAGCCAGGATTGTTAGGTGAGGAGGCTCCATCTCCAATTAATGGCGCATGTAATGTGATTCGATGCGCCGTTTCTGAAGAATTAGTTGCAACCTTGGAGTGTTATGTGTGCTGACTTCAAATTCATTGATTCTTGGTTCCGTGAAGGGGATTCCCAAAATCCGGAAAACTGCATACAACAAAACTTCTTCTAGGAATCTCGTCAGGCGAAGGTTGAAACAGGCTGCTCTTCTGATGCGAAAGATGCTTGCTCCAGAAAGAATGTGCCGCTGATTGATGATCTTGTGCTTTCTTTTCCTTTACATATTCCCCTCTTCGGTATTTTGAAAGATATGAGACATCTCTTGCATGGTTCGATTTTTTCTTGTTTCGAATTAATGGGTAATGATTTTGTAAGGGTTTGGGTTTACTCGACTTTTCCTTGAGATGATTCAGGAGTAAAGAGATTTCTAAAAGGGAAATGATACTTGATTAACTGACAAATTGAAACCCTAATTATGAATGCAAGAAGTGCAATCATTTTGGAGGAATTACAAATATTGCATGAAAAGGGAAATTGCTAAAGGAATTACTAAAAGGAATTTTGGAGGAGAGGTCGGCGCGACATCTTAGGTATTGAAGGGTTTGAGACACCGGGCGTGTATTACTACGCCTTCTAGCTTGTTAGTATTGATGAGCCTGCAGTAACCTCCCAAAATAATTTCCGCCACTAGGTACGGCTTGTCTTCTCTTCTTGTGGAATCAGACGGAGCAGGATGAGCCACAACTACCATATCTCCAACTTGGAATGGGTTTGGGTGTTGCGCCATTACTTTCCTAGATTCCTTATCTTTAACTGTGACAGCTTCTAAACTCTTGATAAAATATGGGAAAGGACCAGCATCCCATTCACATCTCCTAGTAACGGCTGGGTTGATAATCGGATCGAGTCCCCAAGTTTTGATGGGAGGAGAAGTCACTGGTTGCAAAAAGGGTTGTTCGATGAGACTTACTTGTGCCCGGAATATGCGAACAAATGTTGACGGGCTCTCTCCGGGAAGTTGCGTCACATTTGCGAGTTGTTGATACGGCAACAAGTAGTTCTCAGGATTGGATGGCTTTTTGGAGATCCTTCCAGGTATAAAAACCGGCAAAGGACATACTCCTAGCTTCGCCTTGTTGTCGTGTATCCATGAGCGCCCCAGGACCATATCATAATTCAGGTACTCTTTAACTATATGAAATTTAGCATGTGTTAGAGCATCTCCCACCTTTATTTCAAGATTAATGTACCCGTAAGCATCTCTGGCTTCTCCTTCTGAATTTTTGATTATGGTTGGGTAGTGAACAACTCCCTACTTTGAAATCTTTACAGCTCTAAGAATCTTCATGGTGACAATGTTGAAATCAGATGCCGCGTCAATGTGCTGTCGAACTCGACATCCTTCAAGTGAGCGGTGGTTCGGAGTCCCCAGTTGCATTTATCAGTCGCGCTTTTCAGGAAAGATCGGGGTTTGGAAGCGACTTCCTTGACTGGAAACAAACGCTTGCCTGATACAACACAGTTGAGGGCTGAAAATATGTCTTGACGCTGCGCCTTGGAGAAATACAGTAGATTGTATGGTTTTGTGGACGGAGTCCCCAGAAATCATGCAGCTCCTGACGGGAAGAGGGTCTCTGCGAACTCCTTCAGTGCATAATTGAAGTTCCCCTGCATCTATCTTTTCTTTGAAAATGCGCTTCAATTTGTTGCATTCGCTGGTGGGGTGATTGACGAACATATGGTAACGATAATAATTTAGATTTGCCATTTCTTCTTCGGTTGGAGTTCGTCTGGTAGGAGGTAGCTTGATGATGCCATCTTGAATCCATGAATCTAGGAGTTCGATTACCTCTTCAATTGTACACGGGAAGATTAGAGCAGCCTCTCCAGTTTCTTGTTGCTGTACAAGCGTCTTAGTCGCAGCTTTCCGGGTTTGAGTTTTCTGTTGCGCTAGTGCCGCGCGTTTGGGTTGTTGATGGTCGTTACCCAAATGCATTCTCTTTCCACCCTCACTAGAGATTGTCTGGAGGTTTGATCTTTTATTGGAAGGACGCTTGCTTTCCTAAACATCTTTACGAGCTTCTTCATTCTGGGACAGTTCGGATTGACTGAGTAAAGCAACAGCGGATCTCTTAGCAGTTTCTGATGCAAGATGGGAATTGATATTTTCCAGGAAGGGCGCACATAATGAAATCACCTTTTCATTGCGAGGACTCTGATGAGAACATGATAAATCCCACGAGTCCTCCTTCTGAGCTTGAGGAAACATCTCTCGACCTTCATGATCAGACAAGTTAGGTTGGTGGTGGCTACCTTTCCATTCAACGTGACCATAGGCTTTATCTTCCTCACCAGGAATAGGAATATGAATCTTGGAAGAAGGACTACTACCATCAGTATTGATCCAAAATGAATTGTTGGTGGCGTTTCCTCTAGAATGAATAGTGTTGGTTCCTTTGATAGTTGATCCATGAGGACTTTCAAAAGCGTAAATACTTCGTCCTGTGTCTTGACAATAGTAGCTTGATTCCTGAAAATATCATTCAGGATTTTCGTCAAATCGTGAATAGTTGTTAAATATTGAGACTCCATAGCCTCGACAAGGGTTTTGAATGAAAGAACGGATTCAGGAATAACATGTGAAGTATTGTCAGTGCTAGGAGAAGTAAAATTGGGATTGAGGGTTTCTGAACCATTCCTAAGATCAACCATCTTGAAAAATTTAGGAAATTGAAAAGGGAATAGGGAAAATGATTTTTTGCAACCGAGAGATTAATCTCCCACTGTGGTCGCCAGTTGTTTTGGGGTAAAAACTGATTCTGTTGTTTTTGGTAAATTTGGGTGTGTTGATGAAAAACGAATTAAAACCCTAAACAAATGCACTTCACGGGAGTACTTTTAGATTCGGGAGATCAATCTGTAAGACTCTGGCCTAAACCAAGAAATGACCGTTCCAGATTCAATCCGGTCACAAAGTGAAGAGGAATGGTTGATCTTAGAGAGGGAAGCGAAGAAGCTGTTTGAGATCAGAATGTTGAATTACGAAGGTGTGGCTGTTTTATAACTTGTATCAGAATGTGGAACTGGCTTGCAGAATGTAAGCTATCAGTTCACGGTGTTTTCTGGATACTTGTGTTGATAACACTTGTGTTTTTGTCGAAATAGGATGAAATCCTATTTATACAAGTCATGTTCGAGCATACCCTGATCTCGGAGGAAGTGGAGGTGATTAAGCAGTGGAGAAGTGGAGTTGTGTAAAAAGTGGTGATCACCGCGTTTCAATTATGTAGGAAGACCGGTTACACTTTCACCCATTACTCTCATCACTGTTAACCGTCCATGCTTTCCTGACATTTTCTCGTAATAGGTGCGTTGCACGCCACACGCTGTAAACCACCAAACCAATACCCTAGTGAGCATCCCCCAGTTTGTGACATGTTAGATGTCTCGAGTAAATGGGTCAAGTCGTGAGACTTGCCGCTAAATGCATCACGTAGTGCTTCTTAGGTCAAATAATAAGTTATTTGTGAAATCAATATTTGCATAACATCACTCATAATCAATGTATATAAAGCATCGCTTTCAAACAAGCAGCTGAAAAATAATCGATGTGCAGGAAGCATCGTTGCTTTAGAGCTCGATTGAATCAGTCGCGAATTGAGCGTCTTAAAAAAGTAGCACGACCGGCCACCTTTGGTTGATCGTTTAAGTACCTTATGGGCGAGCTATCACTTGGTCGATCACTCCCTGTGGAGGAGGGGTGGCCGGCGATCACAATGCTACCCTATTGGTTTTCTGAAAATAGATCTACACCATCCAACTAGGCTAGCGAAGTTAGATGGACGAGATGATTTGCGGCAGTTACATATTGTCGTTGATGTAATTTAGGGTTTAGGGGCCGCGCGGCCAACCCTCTTTTGGGCGAGCGATTCAAAGCACTGAACGTTAGTTTGAACAGGTCGGTCGATCATGTGCAAAGGTGGGTTTACGGTGATCATGTTGATGCCTTCGGGGCTGTATGAAATTAGATCTAAGCCATTCGATTTGGCTGGCGAAGATGGGCGGTCATGATTGATTTATGATAGTAACATACTGCCGCAAACACAAATTAGGGTTTCAAAGCAGCCGCGTCTTCCCTAGTTCGATCGAATGGTTTGATGCGTCATTGACTTTCCATGAGTAAGTCGATCGACTGGGAAGAAAATTGGGCCATCGGTGAAAACATTGGTGCCTCTTTGATCATTCTAGATGCGATATAAGCCGTCCAACTAGGCCGGCTAAGTTGGACGGATGCGATGGGTTTTGAGACCGTTTTTGCCGGTCTTAGCTCGTTTGAGTTATTTTCAAACAGAGCGATCACCTATGCTTTGGTGAGCGTTCAAGGATGTAGCGGATGAGCTAAAGGAATTTCGACCAGTCGGGATGTTTGTGGGCCCGCCAGTGTTTATCATGACGATCGCCTAGTTCCGTTAGGAGTAGGCTAGGCTGGTTGAATTACGTGGCCAAATCGTGTGGTCGTGATCATTTTTAAGACTGATATGGACAGTCTAGATTTTCCTGAAGGAATTAAACGCGCTCGATCGTGCTGACTTTTAATTAAAAGGTGTGTGAACACGCTGGTCTCTTTGTCAGAGGGTAGTATAGCCTATGTGAGTGTTTTCATGCAGTTCTCAATACTTACACTTCGGGAGATTCATGCTACTATGTTGCGAGTGAACATTAATCGTCATGTCATGCCAATATTGAAAGTTCGGCTGGGAGCATAGCATAGGAAAATACCAGGAAGGTCATGCATTAGTGAATAATGCAATAGGTTAAAATTTATAGAATATCTAGGATTGTTGCTTCACGCACCATTCTGGATAAATTTCGTAAATATGTTGAATTCTCAATACATATGTAGCTGAAAAGTTTTATGCACTCATCACTTTCAAGTGGCTTTGTTCCTTTGCAGGATGACAGCGCATTAAATACAGGGTTTTACAATTTTAGCATTGAACTAAAAACCACCATCAACATTTATATATATATATATATATATACACACACAAATATATTGAATTGCTCAATATATCTATGAGCGAAGAGGTTTATGCACTCATCACTCTTAAATGGCCTTTATTCCTTTGCAGGATGACAGCGCATTAAATACTGAATTGCTCAATACATATGTAAGTTGAGAGGTTTGAGCACTCATCACTTATAAATGGCTCATCCTCTTTGCAGAGCGACAACGCATTAAATACAAGGTTTTATAATTTTAGCCCTGAACTAAAAACCACCATCAACACCTTGTCAATCCATCCCTGATTTCCGCCTGCATCAAACTGCATCAGCACGCCTATGTCCGACTGAGCCTGCAACAGAGCAATGATTACTATTTTGAGATAGATAGAAGACTTGGCTCGCTCCGAGAACCATCTAAGCACTTTTCTAGTCGGTGGCGCTCCTTAAGCCTCCGGAAAAGCCACCTTCTCCCTTCATGATGTCTTTCAATAGTTTTACAGCTAAACCAGTTTCCGCGAGCTTGAGAATCAGTAAAGTCAGGAAATTTACTAGATCAGCGCGCGCCTACTATGCATCCTTGGATATGGCGTCATCCGAGAACCACTACTACAACTCGGCCTCAGCTTTGAATCGATAGTGGAGACAGAATGAAGCATGGAATGCTGCTATTACCAGTCCACCCATATCATCACTTAACCAGCATGAGAGCTAGCAGCCACCTCATCAGTGCCGCTTACCTACGGAAAAACTGACAAGTCTGCATAATAGCAACACCAACGCGTGCCATCACACAATGTACGTCCTGACGTCATATTGAAGCTAACCTAACTATTGTTGCTACCACTTCCATGAAGCCTACTCCCCTCTACTTCTTTAAAGCCTCTAGTACCTCCTTGGGATGTTGGGACAGTGAGGATACTTAGCTTAGGATAGCCTCAAAATTCCTTGTAATCGGCCAAACACAAGCGTCAAAAAAAAAAATTCATCGAAAAGCTCGACTGTCGATCACCACCTCATCACCATCCGGAATGGATATGAACACGAGCTGAAGCACCTAGACTATTTGAAGGATAAGTCTTACTTGACCTTTATTTGTATCTCCAGCCCATCTTGTTAATTAAGTTATCTGTCACTAAGAACACATGAAATTCTTTGATATGTATGTGTGAGTTTCATAAACTTTTCGAGTATCATGGTGCACGGCTGGAGGCGGATGATTTTTTCACCTTCTCGGTCAAGGAATTTCATGGTTTCTCTAGGCGGATCAGTCCAAAAGCGTTTGTTGCACGCTATTAGTTTTAAGCTACAATCTTCAAGCTGCAAAAGGAGGGAAGAAAAGCCGTTGCATCACTCGACTGCACCAGCTACCCCTCAGCTGTCGGTAACAGCAACCGCTTCCTTCATCCTTAGTCGCAACCGGCTCAGCTAGCGGCTACACTACCAACACTTCTCATCTCTACTAGACCACCCCTGCTCCGAGAATAAGAAAATCTTAAAACCGCTTCGAAAAGATAAGTACCTACTGTATTTGCTTACTCTCAATTAGCATTCATCTTTTGATCCTTGGTTGTTTTAGAATACAAACCTTTGCATTTTTGGGCTTACTTAAACTCATAACTGTTAGAATTGATTCAATAGCGACGAGCATTTAACTCTGGTATAGCTTTAGGTTAGCACTACATATCCTGCTTCTAATCAGTAGCATAAATACCTTGTACATCAGCTAAACTTGTTGACTGTTGCCTGCAGTAATTCTAGTTGACTCATCACTGTTATCTTCTGCCAGTGATGAATGCCACTTGAATCATTTATATTACAATGGATTTTGCCCACCTGTGTTATTGAACTTGAACCGAGCATGCAACTCCGTTTGATTCGCTGTTTGGATATATTATTGTTTCATTTTGGTCAAGTGAAAGTCAAGAGTATGTGGCCGTCAAAGTATGATTGTATTATCTCGCATTTATATTTTTTCTAACATGCAAAGACGCAACTGTTCTCACCATTAATGAGTACATGCGCCTATCTCATGTATTTAATATAAAAATGTCCGAGATAGCGCCTATTTGCGTATTGATATTTGAGTTCCATGAAACCCGCGTATGGCACATAATTGCATATGTAAAATACCATCTTGCTAGTTTAGAGTTTCATGTCATATTATATCAGGAATTGAATTGTGATAACACAATGAATTGAGAATAGCCACGAGTAATGAGAAAATGGGACATTGAAATGCACTGTGAGAAATGGGAAAAGGTTGCCTCGAATGCACCGTGAGAAATGAAAAAGGCTACGAGTACCGCCCATGAACTGAATATTAGCCCCGAGTATGGCTAGGCTTTGAGCACGGCCAATGAAGTGCACATTAGCCCTGAGTATGGCTAGGCTTGGTGCATGGCCAATGAAGTGCACAATATCCCCGAGTATGGCTAGGCTTTGAGCACGGCCAGTGAAATGCATATTAGCCCCGAGTCTGGCTAGGCTTGGTGCATGGCCAATGAAGTGTACAATAGTCCCGAGTATGGCTAGGCCACGAGTACGGCCGATGAAATGAATAAAGCCTCGAGTATGGCTAGGCTGAGAGTGCGGCCAGTAACATGAACACAGTCCCGAGTATGGTCAAGAAAATAAACAAAGTTCTAAACATAGCCGAAATAGATATACAACTGGCTAAAAACCCCGCCCACGATTCGGTTATCCAGACAACAAAATTCATAAAGCCCAAGTATGACTTCCGTAAAATAAAGGGCAGATATCAAACACATCCCAGTTATGTGTATAAAAGGTTGTACAAACGAAATGGAAATAACAAAAATAGGTTGAGTCACAGACGCGACTATAAAGCGCGGTTAGCTATGATCGGATGCACTGAATAATTGAATCAGAAACGTGCATAAAATACATCCCAGCCAAGGTTGGCAGTTAAGGTCTTGCGCACAACTAGAAGCGGTTGATACAATTCACTATAAAATCTACGGATCATCTCATCACAGTAATCGAATAGTTCATTAAGAATTCAAGGCAAGTAAAGAAGTACATACATAGTTTCTTGAAATACAAAAAAAAATCAGAGATAGCACATGCGAGGACTATTCTACGTACTTGGCACACACAATGAAGGCCTACATAAGCCCATGATATTCGCTGAAAGACATTAAAGTCCCACTTGTGCATAGGGGTGCACAACGGGTAGGGTGGATAGGATATGGCCTATTTCGCCACCCTACCCGCTGAATGGTGGGTAGGAAATTTTTACCCGCCAGTAAACGGGTAAGATCCTACCCGACCCATCAATTGACGGGTCGGGTAGGATAGGGTGGAGGGTATAACCGTTTTTTTTTCTTCTTCTTTCTATGTTATGGACTGGTTACTAGTTACTACCTTCTGTGTATACAAAAAATGATCCCAAAAGACAAAAAAAAAATATCTTGCAACAACACAGCAAATAAGAGCCAGCCTATCTAAGTATGTACCCAATGGTACTGCCAATCTAACTAGGGAAAAATGAACAAACAAAAACATCCTGCTAGGCACAAAGCCATTTGTAGTCTCAAGAAACAAGAGTTCTATTCTTTTCAAAATCGACGATGAATCCCAGCATAATTCCATGTTCTTCACGTAACCTTGTTCTTCATATAACAGTATCATAACCAAAAGCTCTTCATATGACCTTCTTCTTCAATACGCACTAAGATCACCAAATAAAGCTGCATAACAACAGTTGAAGCCAATCAACATAAAAATATCTTTATACGCTACATATCAAAGCCAACACAGTAACAGTTGAACCACTTTACAAACTAAATGAACACAAACGTGCATATGATTAGAGACAAAATAGAAATAGTCACTCTCTGTCTTGTGTCATAAAATAAAGCTCACCAGTTGGGAGCCTAGCTAGGTTGATACAGCCATAACCTAGAGGTGTACTTCATGTGAACTGGTGCAGTAAACTTTGTATTAGGAGCTTTCAAGCCAGTTACGATATAGATCAATTCCCGTTCCACTACAACAAAAAATGCAAAACACCCTATTTTCTAGGAATTAGTCCTAATTTTAGACCCTTGCCTAGAACCCGACTACGGATTACCATTTTCTTTTTCTTTATTTTTTTTACAGAATACCATTTTCATTTACAAGAATATTATTATGGCAAATTGTATTATTCTCAGACACTATCATACAATTGAGAATTTCTGCTCAGCTAATCAATCCAGTGGTATTGATTACCAACATTACCATCCTATCTACGAAAAAATTGCTATTCAGATCTGCCTAATTGGGAAAACACATGCTTGCAAACAAGAAAAGTTACATAACAGATATGCCTAATTGATGTAGTTGCGGCAGATGCTTATAAAGTTATATGGTGTTGCCTTAACAAAAAATATTACCAAGAAAACATCTAACGATCCTGTAGAACTTTCTAAAACATTTCTTCAAACATAGTGAAAAGGTCCGAGAAAATGCATGAGAATGACATCATGAAAGAACAAAAACAGCAAGATACAACTGGAGCGGCCAAAAAAAGAAATAAAGGAACGACGCCAAGCACTAGGTTGAATCAGAAGTACAAGTCTTATGTCTAGATTTAAATTGTTATATTATGCATCTATGGCTAGTCAGCTGAAAATATTTATAATCATGCTGATAGTTAAAGAGAATGAGACCTTGTTGCACAGATTGAGATGGCGGAGGTGGAGGTGGCAGAGATGCAACAGTAGTGGCAGATGCAGCTTGAGAGGGAATAGGAGGTCTCGTTGACATCTCTTCTGTAATCTCAACCATGTTTGCTCACACTATGCCTGCACAAACAAAAACGGTATATTTTGTGAAATGAAAAAAGAAAGGTACGTTAATGGCAGTTTGGTGACAAGTAGTTGCCAAAATATATATTAGAACTTATCCTCAAGAAAAGTCTACTGCCATTAGGCACACAAAGTCTTCAAAATTCACTTCTAAAGGTTTCACTAATTTGAGTTGTGAAACTCAGGATAAAATCAACGAGTCTTAGGTTAAACTAATACTAGTATGTATATTCATTTCCATAGGTTCCATAATTTAATGTGTCCCCCTGTAATTGAAAACTTTCATGTCATATATAGCAAGAAGTAACACAGAAATTCTTAAATCAGCGCTTCACTAAACACCAACTGAATTTAAGGAAAACAACTCCAGTTGCAGATGGAATTCTTCATTACAAAAATACAAAATGTGCATGAGTTGCATAAATCCACAGTTTTAAATGGCAATCATAACTGGGAAGGTAATAATAACACTCAGTGGCACAGAATCATGGCACTTGGAATATGAATGTGACAAAATATAACAAGTAAATACCAAGTCATTAATCTGCAGCTGATCCAGAACATTACTATACTAACACATACCACAACCTAGCTAAGTGATAAAAATCACTGTCTTTACCATAGCTTTCCCTGTTCCGAGTTAACCCTAACTTTGGTTTGGCCCTAACTGACCTGTCCATAGATACCAAGGGATTCTAAATAGATCTTTTATATATCGTCTTAGCCATATGATCTAGGATGTACAACTGCAAATTCAAAGCTATTTTGTTCTTTAATGTTTTAGTGAGACAAGGATAATGGCATAATACATGTAACTTCATTTATTAGTTAAGTACACACAGCTAAACCATCTGTCTTACTCTTAGCCATAAAATCTAGGATCATATCCCCACTAAAACACATAGTTTACTGGATAGTGGTGGTATGGAATTATGCATCCTCCGTGAGATATATTAGAGTTTCTCCATGGCTCCACCAAACCAAGTATGAATAAGAAGATTTCATGACACTCTTTAATTTCTTCAATGCTTTCACCAAATGAAAATGGTCCAACACCACAAGTTGGTTTCACTGATTCACAATTAAATATTCGGGAGTATATGAATAGAACTACCAAAAACAGTTTGAAACCGGGGATCACATTTAGTTATTGAGAGCTACAAAAGTACAAATTCACTCACTTATGGAAAACGAAGCATCCAAATTCAAATCAGAATCAAGCTTCTGAGCTATCAAGCTCAACTCAAGTGAATCACTCATACAATATATGATGAAGTACATCTAAAAACCATCTCTTCTTACTCTAGTTTGGATTAGGATTCTATATAACAAAGCAAACAAACCCAAGCAAAAGAAATACAAATCAATCACAAAATAAACAAGAAATTAGAGAAATCCCATTTTCCAAGTTCTATTTCAGTAGTATAGGGTTTTTCATAAAAATTTCAAAATCAGTTACTAATAAAAAGGAAATCAAAACTCTAACCTTAACTTCGTCCTCCATGTGGAACAAACTAAACTCCTATGAGAAATTTCATCAATCAGTTAACGTGCATGTTAATTCTCATAATGGCAATGATATTACTCAACTAATTTCAGATAATTTCTTCAAATACAAATGAAACCACCAAGCAATACAACATACTTCAGGTATAAAAAGAAAAACCCATTCAGATTATTGAAAAAAAAAATATATGATAATTATGTGATTATTATGGGATTACCTAAGATTGGACGTCAATTCAAAACTTCTCCATCAGATTTGCCGGAATTAGATTATTAGGGTGTAAACGAAGTAACAAACCAACTGAGTAAAGGGTTTTAACCGAGACCCAGAAAGATGAACATGAATTCGAGAAGAGTAAAGTCTAGGGTTTGATCTGGGAAAGGCGATGGGTTAGTCTTCTGTGTTTGATTTGAGAGGAACAAGAAAGAAGAGAAAAGAGATAGCCAGATAGGTATGAAAAAACAAGTTTTTAGTTTGCCCTTGGTAAGTTTTAAAATAACGAAAAAATGGACAGGAGAAAAAAACAATGGAAGGTTTATTTTGTCTTTTCAATATAAGGCGGGTAGGAATCGATAATTTTGGGCTTTACCCGTCACCCTACCCATTTAACGGCGGGTAAGAAATCTCTAACCGTCACCCTACCCGCCAAATAGTGGGTAGGATAGGATACGGTTAAAACACTGGCGGGTAGGGTAGAAATAGCGGGTAAGGTAGGATATGTGCACCCCTATTTATATTCCTAATATTCCATCCTAGAACGAGTATCAATAAATGACTCCGACACTTGTGCACATTTGATAGCCCATTTAACAGAAAGAGAAACATGTTGAGCACCTAAGGTATCCGCATAAAGATCCATTAAAGAAAGATATTACGCCTGGTTAGTTTTAAATGCATCTTCGTACTCTGTAATAAGACGAGCATCCCAGCCACAGTCGACCCTAAAAATTCTAACTTTTAATTCCGGAGCATTGTTGATAACTCTCCTAACACCTACTGATCTAATAAGCTCCTAAGGCAATGCCACCAGAGTAGTGTGAACATTGTCAAGCGCAACACTGACCGCCTGGAACGACCTACATACATCCGAGTGATAAAAATGAGTAACCAGGCGCTGCTCCCAGTAATATCTACGATGGTCAAGGATCAAAAGGGAAGGTGGCAAGCCATTGCTACGAGCCTTCATGACAAGCCGATCGGCATCCATCAATCCAGAAAGCCAAAGCGTATTCCCAGTATCGAAGTAATCTTAATAATTATAATAACTGCCCTTGGGAATTACTAAAATCCCTTTCCTCCGAGCAGTAAAATTAACTAGGCACCATCCGCCCAATAGTTTATAATAATAAGAATAAGATTGCACCACAGTACAAATTATCCACCTAATGAGCAAAAAAAATAAAAAAAAATCCATCTCATCTTGAGCATCAGTAAACGACTTTAATAATTATGCACAACTGACTTATGGGAAAGTATGCTGAGCGCCTAGAGCATTAGCTTACAAATCTATACACGGCAAAATAGCGCTAATACACCTACAACCACCTAATTTTAAGGCATCAAGAGCTTCGCGTACATCATCAAGCGCCAATGGTGAAAATATGTAAAATAACCGCACCACTCAAGGAACACCGGGCGGGAATGCCAAAGCATATTCTCGCTATCAAAAGTGATCACATACGACGAAGAGTAAGTCCATTAGATGATCGAGATGCTTAATCACACTTACATGACACAGACGATCAATCAGGCAAGCGTTCATGAGGAACATCGCCTACCATACGTCCACATTAAAAAAAAAATGGGGGGAAGGGTATACAGCTGATCGTATACCCCTTTATTGGCATCCGCTATCTTAAGAAGCCGAGCATGCTCTTTCTCTAGCTCCGCAATCTCTTTCGAAAGAAGGGTACATGCACAATTTATTGCACTGATAAGACTCAACAAATCCTTTGACCAATGAACGAGACATTTAAGCAACGCGACCTTTCGCTGCATCAGCAACATCCACCATGCATGGATAACAAAACTTAGGTTCCTCCGGATGAGCAAGGAGAACGTAGTCATCATTGATTTCACCGGAAACCTTCTCCGCGAACTTGGATAGCTTATTATCGGTGGTGCTCCCCGAGCCAGTGGTTTTGTTTGGGAACCACTCCGCTTACCCATAACCTTCTTGATTATTTTCCCCACCATTGTCATCCCTTATTCTTGAATCTCTAATGAAGAATCATCCGTTATGTAGCAGAATAGTTTCTACTCACCCATAATGAACGAGGATGATAGTTATATTTGATTGATTCACAGTGCCCTCACCATGATGCAGAGAGCGAGTGATATAAATAAAACTCAATGTTCATTTTAAAGCGCGAGGCACTCAAAAAGAGCCTTAAATGGCCTAAAGTGTGGAGATTCATAACACGCGAGAAACACAAAATTCTGCTAGCACGAGAAAACCGAGCACAAAAAATATGGTAGTTATAAAGAATATAAATGATTGATATTGTACCCATCATATCACTTTGAAACGCGATCTCTAAGCCGATCTTAAAGTTTATTGCTCATATGAGCGATACTAATCACAAACAAGCCTGCATCGCAATTAACCTTACCATTTGAGACCATGAAATACACATATCCGCTTGAGCTAGCCGATCGACATGTAACTAAAACCACTCTTTGTAAGCCGCCTCGTCATACACCGTGATTTTCATATGTTTGCGCCTCCATGTGGAATGGTCGTATATGCAAGTACATAAAACATAATTAATTTTTCATGACTCAAAACTCACTCGCTTTGACACACAGAAACTACGTTATAGAAATGTCAACAATACCACCATTTCTCGCCTTTTCACATACTATGCTAAGAATACCGCGTGAACACTAGGATGAAGACAAGAAACCCACATGTGACATATAGTAGGCTTATCGCGATTGGAACACTATCAATATTGGATCAGATGCTAGCCACGGGGACTCAATATCATGAATCTAAATCATTCATTATGTTTTACCAACTTGCATAAACCTTGCTGATTCATACCTAAACGGCTTACAAGTTTCGAGCGATACTTTATCAACTGATATGACTGTTGATGAGACTACACCTCTTCAACAGTCAGGGGACTAATGTTGATACATGAAAATAATTATCCTTGAAAAGAGGGATCCCCTTAACCTTTTAGGAGTTCCTCTTAAGAGATGAATACTTGGGGACTAGGCCCAATCCATAAGGTAATGGATGATCCTATCCCAAGAAGGGAAAAAGTGGAAGAGTTGGGCTTCAATCTAAGTTAAAAGCCCTTTTTTATTAGTCCCATAATAACTTGGAGAAAAAGGAAGTGGTAGTTTTGTAATATATTGATCTTATGGGTGCTTCTTCATAAGAGGAGGAGGATAGATTATTATAAAAGGAAAGAAATGATACTTAGGAAATCATTCTGAACTCATCCATTCTCTCTCTTCACCTTTAAGGGGGTAGGCTTGCTGTAACTTGGACTAGCTTCTCTTTTCCACTTTCACCCTATCAACAGTAACCAATCCTGATGTTGTGCTGATAATACTCCTGACGCCACCATTCCTGCTGCTGACAATAATGTACGCCACCCACTGGTGCTATCAATGTATCCCTTGGTGTTACATCTTCTACCACAAACACTGTTGGCGCTGGCAATACCTCCCTAGGTGTCACACCTCCTGTTACCAGAGCCATAGCCGCTGCTACCCTTCCTAATGTTTCTTCGAACGTGACACCTCCAATCATCACTAGGACTACTACCACTCCTCCGTCAGGACGGGAAGTTGGAGGAGCCATAGGAAACCAACCTCCTATTACCATTGTCGATTTAATGGAGAGACAAGAAGTTCTTTCTAAATCTCAGATAGACATGGCTATAACTCAGAAAGAGGTACTCACTTTTCTCAAGACACTAACGGAGCGACTACCACCAGAGCCACGTCAACCCCAGATGGAGTCGGCAAGGAATACTTTCATGACTCCTGATATGAGCACTTCAATAGGACGAGCTTTTGTAGATGAAGAAGCTCGTGTCGCTCTAGAACGACCATCAGAAAGGAATCAGCAATCCAATTTCATCACACGTGAGGATCTGGAACGACTTCTCCAAAATCGAGGAAAAGAAAACCATGCGGCCATGCATCAGCATCAACCTCCTTATCCTCCTGATGTGTAAAGAGTTCCTCTTCCAAGAGGATATTCCTCCCCTCAATTTTCCCTTTATGATGGTACTGGTAACGCTCGTGAACACATCTTTCGTTTTCTAGAATCGTTAGGAGAGCATGAATACAACCATGTCCTTCGCCTGAAAGAATTCTAAAAATTACTTACTGGGAGAGCATACACCTGGTACAACAATATTTCTCCAAACAACATAGCCAATTGGTGTGAGATGGTTAACGCGTTCTATAAGAAATATTTCTTTGTGTCTGAGCAAATCGCTTTATCAGACCTAGGAAGGATGTTTCAACGAAATAATGAGCATCCGAATGACTATGTCAAGAGATTCAGAATTCAGGCATTAGATTGTCACGATCCAAATATGACTGAACAACAACTGGTAGAATTGTGCATCAATGGCATGGTGCCTGTCTATCGCGTATTCCTGGAGAACCTACTTTTCCAGACATTCTATGAACTCCATGAAGATGCTAAAAGCATCTCTAACAGAAGGTGGAAATTTTAGTTTCTTATGACACATAGGATTTTAGACCCTCATTTAAATTAAATCCATCTCCAACAGTAGGTCATACAAAACAAGAGGGGTGTCAAAGTAAATACAAAGGTCTTAGAGAAAGACTTATCTAGACCTCTGGGATAACCTCCATGTCATCTTTTTTACATTTTCTTTTATTATTATCTCTGAATAAATTTTTCTAAACCAATAGGAAAAAAGAAATCAATTTATTCTTTATCCAAAAAAGCAAATCATGAGAATAAGACCCACACTATTGGAGATGGTTAATGAGTAACACGTTGTTACTTTTACAACATATATAAAACTCCATAGATAAGGATCTAAATAAAAATTCCACATAGGATATTTAGCACCCACTGTTGGAGATGCTCTAAACGCTCGGCTACAACAGCACCCGCCTTGCTGGAAAGAACTAGGCCTTCCAGGAATGAAGATACACGTGAAACTCGAGGAAGTAGACATCTCGTCAACAAACAATACAATACTCAACCCTATTTAAACGTGTTAAGTGAAGGAGGAAAGAGGAAAGCCTTAACTACCGAACAACAACACAAATATGCGGCACCAGCGCAATAGGCAGCTCAACCTCGGAAAGATGCGACTAAGGTTCCTGCACAACAAAAAGAAACAGGAGAGGTTTGTCCAAACTTCCCGTTTCCAATTGAAGAAGTAATTGAGCTTCTAGAAGCGTGGATTCAAGATGGTGCTATCGAATTACCTCTTATAAGATTGTTGATGGTGGTTATCAGTTCAGGGGTAAAATCGTGAAACCCTGTATTTAATGCGCTGTCATCCTGCAAAGGAACAAAAACCATTTGAAAGTAATGAGTGCATAAACCTCTTCGCTCATAGATGTATTAAGAAATTCAATATATTTGTATATATATATATAATTCACTCAGAATGGTGCATACAACAACAATCCCAAATATTCTATGAATTTTATTTTCCACCAGCATTATTCACTAATGCATTGCCTGCCTAGTATTTTCCTATCCTATGTTCCCAAGTTGAACTCTCAATATTGGCATGACATGACGATTAATGTTCACCCGCAGCGGAATAGCACGAATCTCCCGAAGTGTCAGTATTGAGATCTGCATGAAAACACTCACACAGGCTGCACCACTCTCTGATAAATAGATTTTCGTTTCAACGTACTTTTAATTAAAAGTTAACATGATCGACGCGCTTAAATTCCTTAAGGAAAACCTAGACTGGCCATGACAGTCTTAAGGAGCAATCACGGCCACACGATTCGACAAGCTTAGCCTCTTCCCAGCGGAACTAGGCAAACACCATGATGACCACCGGAGGGCACACTAGCATCCCAGCCGATTGGATTACCTTTAGTTCACCCGCAACGCCCCTGAACGTTAACAAGAACATGGGTAATCGCGCTGTTGAAAAAGGATCTCAAACGAGCTAAGACCGACCATAACGGTCTTAAATTTATCACATCCGCCCAACTTAGCTAGCCTAGTTGGACGGTCTAGATCTTCCTTTGACTGATCAAAAGGGTGCTGGCGTGTTCACCGGCGACCCAACTTCATCCCTGGTCGATCGACCTGCTCATGGCAAGCCAAGAGCGCATCAAATCGCTTGATTGAATTAGGGTGAACGCACCGTTTTGGAAACCCTAATTTTCGTTGTGGCACCGTGCTACCGTCGCAAACCGATCACGTCCATCCATCTTCACCAGCCAAATTGAATGGATTAGATCCAATTTCATGCGACCCAATAGATGCCAGCATGATCACCGGCAGCGCGCCTTTGCATCTGACTAATCGGCCTGCTCAAACCAATGTACAGTGCCTTGAATCGATTATCCTAAGTAGGGTTGGACACACAGTTTTTAAACCCTAAATTCAATCAACGGCAGTACGTAACTGCCGCAAATCATCTCGTCCATCCAACTTCGCTAGCCTATTCGGATGGTCTAGATTTATTTTCAAGAGGCCAACAGGGTAATGCTGTAATCACCAGCTATCCCTCCTCCACAAGGAGCGATCGGCCAAGTTGTGGCTTGCTCATAAGGTTCTCAAACGATCGCCCAAAGGTGGCCGGTCACGCTCTATTTAAGACATTCAACTCACGACTAATTTAGACGAGCTCTAAAACAACGATGCTTCCTGCACATCGATTATTTTTCAGTAGTTTGTTTAAAAGCGATGCTTCATTAGCATCAATTATAAACGATGCTTTATGAATTTTGATTCCCCAAATAATTTTATTATTTGACCTAAAAGAACTATGCGCTACTTCAAACGGCGAGTCTCATGACTTGACTCATTCAACAGCCTGCTGTATATATTTTCCTACAAAATACTCGAGACATCAAACGTGTCACAAACTGGGGGATGTTCACTGGGGTATTGGTCTTGTGGTTTACGGCGTGCGGCGTGCAACGCGCCCATTACGAGAAAGTGTCAGGAAAGCACGGAAAGTTAACAGAGAGAGTAGTGGGTGAAAGGGTGACCAGTCTTCCCACATAGAAACGTGATGATCACCACCTTTCGCACAACCCCACTTCTCCACTACTATTTCAACAAAACAGGTGTTATCAACACAGGTATCCAGAAAACACTAAGAACTGGTAGCTTACATTCTGGAAGCCAGTTCCACATTCTGATACAAGTCATAAAACAGCCACTCCTACATAATTCAACATTCTGATCTCAAACACCTTCTTCGCTTCCCTCCCTAAGATCAACCCTTCTCCTTCACTTTGTGACCGAATTGAGTCTGGAACGGCCATTTCTTTGTTTAGGCCAGAGTCTTACAGATTTATCTCTCGAATCTAAAAGTACTCATGTGCAGTACATTTGTTTAGGGTTTTAGTTCGTTTCTCACCAACACACCCAAATTTATCAAAAATGGCAGAATTAATTTTTACCCCAAAACAACTTGCGACCACAGTGGGAGATTAATCTCTCGGTTGCAAAATCATTTTCAATTTCATTTCAATTTTCTCAAATTCAAGATGGTAGATCTTAGGTCTTGGTCAGTTACCAATCCTGATGCTACGGGCGCTGATAACACTCCTGGTGCCAATATCCCTGCCGTTAACAACAATGTACCGCCTGCCAGCACAGTCAACACATCGCACGGTGTTACATCCTCTAACACCAGCACCAGTATTTCCGGAAGCATCCCCTATGGTGTGACGCCTCCTATTACCAGAGCTAGAGCAGCTACTACTCCTAATATTTCTTCGAGCATGATACCTCAAATCGTCACCAGGGCTGCCACCATTTCTTCATCGGGACGATAGACCGGAGGAGACAGAGGAAGCCAACCCCCTATCACCATTTTTGATTTGATGGAAAGACAAGAAGTTCTCTCTAAGGCTCAGACGGATATGGCTACAACTAAGAAAGAGGTACTCACTTTCCTCAAGACGCTAACAGAGCGACTACCACAAGAGCTGCATCAACCCATGAAGCCAATAAAGAGTACTTTTAATACTCCCAGCGCAAGCACTTGAACAGGGCATGTCTTCATAGATGAGGAGGTTCGTGTTGCTCCTGAACGCTTACGAGAAAGGAATCAGCCGTCCAACTTCATCACACATGAGGATCTGGAGCGTCTCCTCCAAAATTGAGGGGAAAAAAAACCCGGTGGACATGCACTAGCACCAACCTCCGTATCCTCCTGATGTACAAAGAGTTCCTCTCCTGAGAGGATACTCCTCTCCCCAGTTTTCCCTCTATGATGGTACTGGTAACGCTCGTGAACACATCTCTCGTTTTCTGGAATCCTTGGGAGAACACGAATACAATCATGTCTTCCGCCTGAAAGAATTTCCAAAGTCGCTCACCGGAAGAGCGTATACCTGGTACAACAACATCGCACCAAACAACATATCCAACTGGTATGAGATGGTTACCGCTTTCTACAAGAAGTATTTCTTCGTGTCTGAGCAAATCACTTTCTCAGACTTAGGAAGAATGTTTCAACGAAACAACGAACATCCAAACGATTATGTCAAGAGATTCAGAATTCAGGCATTGGATTATCACGACCCAAATGTGACCGAACAACAGTTGTTGGAGTTGTGCATTAACAATATGGTTCCCATCTATCGTGCTTTATTGGAAAACCTGCGTTTCCAGACGTTCTCTGAACTCCATGAAGCTGCTAAGCGATCGGCTACGACCGCATCAGCGCTGTTAGAAAGAACCAGACCGGCCAGGGGTGAAGATGCAAGCAAAACTCGAGGAAACAGGCGCTTCCTCAACAAGCAATATAATACCGGTCCTTCTGTAAACGTAGTAGGTGAAGGAGAGAAAAGGAAAGCTCCAGCAGCGGAACAACAACCCAAGCGTACAGCACCAGCGCAGACAACTTCATCTCGGAAAGTCGCGGCAAAGAACCCTGTGCAACAACAAGAAACTGGAGATACTGCTCCAGATTTCCCATTTCTAATGGATGAAGTCATTGAACTCCTGGAAGCATGGATTCAAGATGACGCTATCAAGCTACCTCCTCTCAGACGTCCACCAACCGAAGAACAGATGGAAAATCCCAAATATTGTCGTTACCATAGGTTTGTCAATCACCCAACCAGTGACTGCAACAAATTGAAGCGCATTTTCAAAGAGAAGGTGGATGCAGGAGAACTTCAATTAGGAAATGAAGGAGTTCATAGAGACCCCCTTCCTGTCAGGAGCTGCATGATTTCTGGGGACTCATTCCACAAAACTATGCAGTCTATGATGGAGCATTTATGTGAAATTCTGTATTTCTCCAAGGAGCAGCATAAAGACATGTTTGGGCCCCTCAATCGTGTCGTATCAGGCAAGCGTCTGTTTCCAGTCAGGAAAGCCTCTCCCAAACCCTAATCTTTCCTGGGAAACGCGACTAATAGATGCAGCTGGGGACTCCTAACCACCGCTCACTTGAAGGATGTTGAGTTTGACAACACACTGATTAACGCGGCCTCTAACTTCAACATTATTACTGTCAAGACTTTGAGAGCCGCAGGAATTTCAAAGCAAGAAGCTGTGCACTGCCTAACTGTAATCAAAAACCCAGAAGGAGAATAAAAAAATGCTTACGGGCACATTAATCTTGAAATCAAGGTGGGAGATGCTCTAACGCACGCCAAGTTTCATACAGTTAAAGAATACCCAAATTATGATATGGTTCCGGGACGCTCATGGGTGCATAGTAATAAAGCAAAGCTAGGAGTATGCCCTTTGCCAGTGTCTATACCTGAAAGGATTTCCAACAAGCCATCCAACCCTGAAGATTATCTGTTGCTGTATCGACAACTCGACAACGTGACACAACTTCCTGGAGAGAGCCCGGTGACGTTCCTCCGTTGATTCCGAGCACAAGTAAGTTTTATCGAACAACCTTTTCTGTAACCAGTCACTTCTCCTTCCCCCAAGGCTTGGGGACTCGATCCGATTATCAACCCAGCCGTCACTAGGAGATGCGAATGGGATGCTGGTCCTTTTAAATATTTTATCAAGATTCTAGAAGCTATCACAGTTAAAGATGAGGAATCTAGGAAAGTAATGGCACAACGCCCAAACCCATTTCAAGTTGGAGATATGGTAGTGAGAGTTGCTACCCAACCCTATCCGTCTGATTCTGCGGAAGGGAAAGACGAGCTGTACCTAGTGACGGAAGTTATTTTGGGAGGATACTACAAACTTATCAATTCGGATAATCTAGAAGGCGTAGTAATGCACACCCGGTGGCTCAAACACTTCAATACCTAAGAGGCCACGTTGCCTTTCCCTCCAATGTTCCTTTTAGTGTTTCCTCTAGTAATTTCCCTTTTAATGCAACATTTGTAATTCCTCCAAAATGAATGCACTGCTTGCATTCATAATTAGGGTTTCAGTTTATCAGTTAATTGAAATATTACTTCTTGCATTGGCCTTGAATCATTCCAAGCTAAGCCTCAAATAAACTCAAAACCCTCAAACGCAAACACGGCTCAAAGCTAGAAAATCAAATTATAGAGGAAACATCTCTTACCCCCAAGACACACCGAAGAGAAGAATACACGAAGGAAAAGAAAGCGCAAGATGACCAAGGGAAATTATCAAGCATCCAGTACACGATTTTGGGCAAGTGTCCTGAAGTACAGCATACTTCAACGAAGAAGCGTACTTCAACGAAGAAACGGCCTCTCGATCATCACCCATTGTGCCTAGATCCGGAAAGAAATTTCGCCATCTGTAATTTTCATATTTTGAAAAATCCCATCACGGAATCAGGAGGCAGCGAACGCCCGTGGTACTCTTGGCTTGCAACCACTTCTTCAGACCTGTCCAATCACACGCGCTATTAATTGGAGATAAAGCCCCCACACCTAGCAACACGCGAGATATACAAGGGTAATATCAAATGGAAGTCACAGGTTCGTGGCCGAATCCTTAATTTTGTCATTACATCTCTAACTTCAAGATGTTGCTATTAGAGTCACACATAATGGCGTTCGAAGAATGAATATGAGGCTCTACTGTAACTCTACCAAAGGATGTGACGACTAAAGTTCCAAGGTATTATGATATTTTTTCCGAGGATTTGGATTTCTCAGTCGGGAGATTTCATTCATTCATCCAATTGGAAATACAAGATTATTAAAGCAGCATAAAAGATTATTATTCGATAAAGTTCAAGCTCCAGTCACATAAACTAAAACCATTGAGTATAAGAAGAAAACGTCTACAAGCTATGGAAAATTTCTCATCTATGAATGAAAGTAACAAGTGGGAAATCTAGCCACTAGCGAGATCAACAGTTCCTTCACTAGGGTCGTTGTTGGAGGCTGCTCCTACATCTTCTTCACAAGCCGCTACCACATCCTTTCCAGAAGCTTCCTCGACTCCCCTTTCATAAGTTTCACCAGCATCCCCTTCGAGAATTGTCCCAACGTTCTCTTAATAAGTCACTTCAGCATCTTCTCCGAAAACTGAGCCAACATTCCCTTTGAGAACTGCTTCAGCATCCTCCTCAGAAACTGCTCTAACAGCCTTTGGGTGTTCGGGTTCGTCCACATCAGAGTCAAGAATTATGATGCCGTTTTGAATAGGGTAGTCATGCTTATTTTCACTTGGAGGATGCTTATGATCGATCCTTTTCCGCTTTAGCCGAGCCGTAAACCTTTCGGATATTGCACTTGTCGGATGAGTTGCTTCGTCGCGCCTCCACTCCTCCTCCATGCTGACTGAAGCCAAAAATGCTTGGACACGCTCTCGAACGATGCGTAAGTGCACAAGAGACATACCCTGTATAGCACGACCAGCTTCGCGAAACGGAGAATCCATTTGGCCATCACCTCCTCGAATGCGTTAGCCCTGGGTTTGTCATTCTCTGGACAAGTTGAAGAATAATCATCACCAGTAGTTCCCATCATATACTGCAAAGAGGCATCATGATTATACCAACAATCCACGTAAAAAAAAATCAAAAAATCAAATTACATGAGACATGTAGAGCAATACTTAGAACGAAGAAGAATGCAATTTTGTGATGATCGGTGTGGGGAGAAAGGCTCAAATGTTTCTCTTTATATTTCACAAATCAGCAAGGTCCCAGGAAGAAAAGGAGTCTCCACTTACCGTGTATAAAGGCTTCAGATACGGGATAACAATCAAATGGATACTTATCTACCCGAGGACAACTGACGTGTGCTAAAAGGAAACATATCTTGCTCAAGGGCCGAGTCAGCTCCTATCTTGGTAATGTACGCCAAACTTCTCTAGTAAATTTCTTTGATTGTCAGCATTTGGTGCTTACCCCGTAATAGCGTTAATATTATGTGCTAAGCAGGGGACTTAATGTTGATGGTGGTTATCAGTTCAGGGGTAAAATCGTGAAACCCTGTATTTAATGCGTTGTCATCCTGCAAAGGAAGAAAAGCCATTTGAAAGTAATGAGTGCATAAACCTCTTCGCTCACAGATGTATTGAGAAATTCAATATATTTGTATATATATATAATTCACTCAGAACGGTGCATACAGCAACAATCCCAAATGTTCTATGAATTTTATTTTCCACTAGTATTATTCACTAATGCATTGCCCGCCTAGTATTTTCCTATGCTATGTTCCCCAGCAGAACTCTCAATATTGGCATGACATGACGATTAATGTTCACTCGCAGCGGAGTAGCACGAATCTCCCGAAGTGTCAGTATTGAGATCTGCATGAAAACACTCACACAGGCTGCACCACTCTCTGATAAAGAGATTTTCGTGTCAATGTGCTTTTAATTAAAAGTTAGCACGATCGACGCGGTTAAATTCCTTATGGAAAACCTAGACTGCCCTTGACAGTCTTCAGGAGAAATCACGGCCACACGATTCGAGAATCTTAGCCTCTTCCCAGCGGAACTAGGCAATCACCATGATGACCACCGGCGGGCACACTAGCATCCCAGCCGATCGGATTCCCTTTAGTTCACCCGCAACGCCCCTGAACATTAACCAGAATATGGGTGATCGCACTGTTGAAAAAGGAGTTCATACGAGCTAAGAACGACCATAACGGTATCAAATTTATCACATCTGCCAATCTTAGCTAGCCTAGTTGGACGGTCTAGATCTTCCTTCGACTGATCAAAAGGGTGCTGGCGTGTTCACCGGCGACCCAACTTCATCCCTGGTCGATTGACCTGCTCATGGCAAGCCAAGAGTGCATCAAATCGCTTGACTGAATTAGGGTGAACACACTGTTTTGGAAACCCTAATTTGCATTGTAGCAACGTGCTACTGTCATAAACCGATCACGTCCATCCATCTTCTGCAGCCAAATTGAATAGCTTAGATCCAATTTCAGCCGACCCAATAAATGTCAGCATGATCACCTGTAGCTCGCCTTTGCATCTGACTAATCGTCCTACTCAAACCAATGTACAGTGCCTTGAATCGATTAGCCTAAGTAGGGTTGGCCACACGTCTTTTTAAACCCTAAATTCAATCAACGGCAGTACGTAACTGCCGCAAATCATCTCGTCCATCCAACTTCGCTAGCCTATTCGGATGGTCTAGATTTATTTTCAGGAGGCCAACAGGGTAATGATGTAATCACCGGCCATCCCTCCTCCATAGGGAGCGATCAGCCAAGTTGTGGCTTGCTCATAGGGTTCCAAAACGATCGCCCAAAGGTGGCCGGTCACGCTCTTTTTAAGACATTCAACTCGCGACTAATTTAGACAAGCTCTAAAACAACGATGCTTCTTGCACATCGATTATTTTTCAGCAGTTTGTTTAAAAGCGATGCTTCATTTGCATCAATTATAAACGATGCTTTATGAATATTGATTCCACAAATAATTTTATTATTTGACCTAAAAGCACTATATGCTACTTCAAACGGAAAGTCTCATGACTTGACTCATTCAGCAACCTTACTTTCCTACAAAATACTCGAGACATCAAACGTGTCACAAACTGGGGGATGTTCACTTGGGTATTGGTCTGGTGGTTTACGGCGTGCGGCGTGCAACGCGCCCATTACGAGAAAGTGTCAGGAAAAGACGCACAGTTAACAGAGAGAGTAGTGGGTGAAAGGGTGACCAGTCTTCCCTCATAGAAATGTGATGATCACCACCTTTCGCACAACCCCACTTCTCCACTACTTAACTGCCCTATGATATCAGGATGCGCTCGATGACTTGTATACATAGGTTTTCAATCTATTTCAACAAAACAGGTGTTATCAACACAGGTGTCCAGAAAACACTAAGAACTGATAGCTTACATTCTGCAAGCCAGTTCCACATTCTGATACAAGTCATAAAACAACCACTCCTACATTATTCAACATTCTGATCTCAAACACCTTCTTCGCTTCCCTCCCTAAGATCAACCCTTCTCCTTCACTTTATGACCGAATTGAGTCTGGAACGGCCATTTCTTGGTTTAGGCCAGAGTCTTACAGATTTATCTCCCGAATCTAAAAATACTCATGTGCAGTACATTTGTTTAGGGTTTGAATTCGTTTCTCATCAACACACCCAAATTTACCAAAAACAGTAGAATCAGTTTTTACCCCAAAGCAAAAATGTCCACCAACTGAGAAAGAATTGGAAGACCCCAAGTACTGTCGTTACCATAGATTCGTCAATCACCCAACCAGTGACTGCAACAAATTGAAGCGCATTTTCAATGAGAATGGGGATGTAGGAGAACTCCAAATGGGTACTGAGGGAGTTCACAGAGACCCTCTCCCTATTAGAAGTTGTATGCTTTCTGGGGACTGCGTCCACAAAACTGTGCAGTCCATGATGGAGCATGTATGTGAGATTCTCAATTTTCCAAGGCGCAACGTCAAGATATATTTGCAGCTCTCAACCGTGTCGTGCGACTAGTGCCAGGAAAGCGATTATTCTTAGTCGGAGAAGCTGCTCCTAAACCCAAACCTCTCCTAGAGGACACGACTGGTGTATATAACTGGGGACTCCTATAACCACTGCTCACCTCAAAGGCGTTGATTTCGAGAACACACTTATTGATGCGGCCTCTGACTTCAGCATTGTCAGCATTAAGACTCTAAAGCCTGCATGAGTTTAAAAGCAAGAAGCTGATCACTACCCGACTGTGATCAAAGACTCAAAAGGGGAGTCCACAGATGCTTATGGGTACATCAATTTGGAAGTGAAGGTAGGAGATGCCCTAACAGACGCTAAGTTTCATATTGTTAAGGAATACCCAAATTATGATATGGTTCTGGGACGCTCATAGATATATGACCACAAAGGGAAACTCGGAGTATGTCCTTTTCCAATGACTATACCAAAGAGGGTCTCCAGCAAGCCGTCCAACCTGAAGATTATTTGTTACCGTACCGACAACTCCCAAATGTGATACAATTACCTGGAGAGAGTGGAGCGGCGTTTTTCCGCAGATTCCGTACACAAGTAAGTCTTGTTGAACAACCCTTTTTAGAACCGGCTATTCCTCGTCCCATCAAGGCCTGGAGACTTGATCCTGCTATCAACTCAGCTGTTACTAGGCGATGTGAATGGGAAGCTGGTCCTTTTCAATATTTTATCAAATAGTTAGAAGCAGTCTCGCCTAGAGATAAGAAGTCTAGAATTCAAGTAGAAGTACAAAACCCGAATCCTTTTCAGTATGGAGATCGGGTGTTAAAGATTACTTCTAATGCTCAACCTGCCCCACCAAGTCTGCCAGGGGATGAGAAGGAGCCTCTCCTAGTTACAGAAATTATTTTGGGAGGCTACTGCAAGCTTATTGGTACTGACAAAATGGAAGGAACGATAATACACTGCAAATGGCTCAAACCTCTCGATGCCTAGAGTGTCAACATTTCCTTAGTATTTCCATGTTTCATGCAATATTTGTAATTCCTCCAAAGTGATTGCACCAACTTGTATTCACAATTAGGATTTCAGTTTATTAGTCAATCAAAGCAATATTTCCTTTTAGAACTACTCACAAATCATCCCATCTCAAAATCCTTGCAAAAACAATTACCTACTTGTTCAAAACCAGAAAATCAAACCACAAAAGAAGTGTCTCTTGATTTTTTTCAAAAAACACCTAAGAAGGAATGTTTTGAGAAAAGAAAAAAACATTCGAGGGGAATCGTCCAAAAATAACACGTCATTCTCAGAGAAAACGTCTCTTGTACCCCGAAGAGCGGCGTGCTTCAACTTCAAATCTCAACCATAACCTCTTGCTCATTAATCAGATCCGTGGAAAGAGCTTTATTCATTTCCGTCTATAACTTTTGGATTTTGGAAATCCCTTCACAGAACCAAGAAACACCGGCCTCGAAGTTCAAGTATGTTCTGATGGTATTGCCGACTACTTTTTCAGAAACGGTGTGTCCAGTAACGTTACACATGTCATTAATGAAGAAAGAGCCTCCTCCACACGTTAACAACCCCGCATACTTTGCTGGCACGCTGAATCCTCCAAACATCGCGTGATCTGCAAGGAGAATATCAAAGGGAAAGTTGAATACAGGTTCGCGGCACAATCCTTGAACATTATCATTGTTTTATCTACTTTGAGGTTGCTGTTATTAGGGTTACATATGGATGTGACACCCCTTCCCATGAAAATAAAGTGCGGACCCCCAGTTTTATCGGCCATCGCTACTGCCATCTTTCTATTATGGCATTCAGAGAATGCGTCGTACAAAGACCCTGCAGTAACCATACCGAAGAGTGTTATATATAAAAAATTTACGAGATCTTGCGAGAAGTTTGGATTCTTTAATCGTGGGGTTTTACTTGTTCATCCAACTGGAGACATTAAAAAAAATCACGAAAGCAACGTGATGGAAGAACTATTATTTCAAGAAGTACTGGCTCCAGCAGTGCGAAGGAATATTACTAAAATAACAGAGAAGCACCTACAAGCTACGAAATGATGCTTATCTACAAAAGGAATCATAAAGTGGAAGATCTAATTATTAGGGTTAACGCCACCTTCAATGGAGTTTTCTTCAGAATCTTCTCCAACATCCTCCTGAGGATTTTCCTCATGAAAGGGTTCATCAACATCAGAGTCCAGAATCACAACGCCTTTGTGGACAGGATATTCGTGTTAATCTAGGAGTTCATGTTCATCCATAAATTTATTTTGCTCAACCCTTCGCCGCTTTTGACGAGCCGCAAATCTTTCAGCCCCGACGCTCGTTGGCTGAGATGCTTCATCGCGTCTCCACTTTTCCTCCATGCTAACCGAATCCAAGAAAGATTGAATGCGTTCTTGAACGATGCTTAAATGTGCGAGGGACATACTCTGTATGGCTTGTCCAGCTTCGCGAAACGGGCGATCTACTTTAGCCAATACCTATTCGAATACAGTCATCCTGGGTTCATCGACTTCAAAATTCTTTTATGGAGAGTTGGAGGAATAATCATCGCTAGGGGTTACCATCATATACTGCAGAAAGCATGGGATCACGGTTAATGTCGACAACTAACGCAGCGGATGATCTAAAAAAAAATACAATGGAAGACAAAGTACTTACCTGCCAATAAAAGAAAGAAGAAAAGTACAACTTTGTGATGATTCGTGTGAGAAGAAGGACCCAAGTGTTTCCTTTTATATCCAGCAAGTCTACAAGATCCGGGAAAGGAAAGGACTCTCTATCTGCCGTGTATACAGGTTTTGGATGCGGGATATCAGCCGACTATTTGCTTATCTACCTGGAACTAATCGGCACATGCTAAGAGGACGATTGCTACTTGCCTCGATGCTTCATTAAACATGTCCTGCTCGAGGACCAAGCCGGCCTCTCTCTCCTGGTAACCTCTGTGTACTCTTCTCGTGAATTTTATTTTCATCTGTCACCATCTAGTGTTTACCCCACAACAATGTCACTGTTACTTTCCAAGCAGGAAACTTAATGTTGATGGTGGTTTTAGTTCAGGGCTAAAATTGTAAAACCCTATGATTATGTACTCTTGTTCTGCAAAGAAATAAGAGATATTTAAAGCCGACGAGCGCTTATGCCACTCTGTTTACATATATACTGAGCAATTCATAAACAAAATTTAGTTAGAATAGTTTTGATTGCAAAATCATAAATATTCTGTAGATTTTGTTGAGATCCTACTTGCATTATTCATTAATGTGACTACTATTTTTCCCATAGTCTACGTAATGTAAATAGCTCAGAGAATCCGATACTAAGTAGTAAAGATTTCTCAGTTGAACTGACGAGGTTAAGTAACAAAAGGTACTCAAGATAAAGACAATAATAACGAACAGTACTGAGGTATTGTAAGTGCTACCAAGTTATCAAGAGACACAAGATATTACGTGGTTCGACTTTCGTCTACGTCCACGGGGTAATGAGTGATTGTTTGTATTAATTAGTTGTGGTTACAAAGATCTTAAATGCTTCTCAAAGTAATAGAGAGAACTCAATCTATAGTAAATACTTAAGTTATAAACATTAAAGAGGTATAAACTTAAAACTAGATCTTCTCTCCTTCAGGTATTGAATGCCCTTATTTGTTTGTGAAGCTTGGTATTTATAGCCCCTTCTACTCCAGATATATCTTCGCTATCTTCTCGTCCGTCGTATCCTGATATATATTCCGTACAAATGGTACCTTCGTTCACCGCATGCTTTCTCCAGTCAGGCTTTGCCATCTCAGCTGACCCACATTCCTTCGGGAACTACCCAGCCTCGGTATAGATTGTACCTTCGTTCACCGCACGCCTTCGCCAGTCAAACAGTGCCATCTCATTTTTATCCACGCGCTTTGTTCAAATGTGTAGATAAGGCTTGCGGCATTGAATGCTGATTGGATATTTCAGCTAACTCCGTCCCTTCGACAACTGCCACCTCCCTAGGCTAGGATCTACTTTACCATATTATCCATCGAGGTATCCTTCCTCGAGATGGGGTAAAGTAGATCAAGAAGGGATCTGCTACTCCTCAGATATCCATGTATAGCCAGGGCTACTTCGTTAACTTGCATACGACCGCCAGATACGTGACACGCGCCCATGAGAATATTGGTATTCACAGTTTGCCCCTTTTATTTCATATTCTACCAATTGGTAGGATTGGAAGAAAAAACCTTTCATAACGTCTCCACTTTTGCACGCACGGAATTGGTGGTCCCCATGTGTCCTTTCATGCAATAACCGCCCCTTGAATTTCGGGACAACTAAATTTTTGTAATCTTCAGCCGCCTATGAGAAAGAGTTTTAAGGAAGAATATTCATTATTTCCTTTTTCTTCTCCTACTGTTGCTCTCCTACTCTATCTTTTTCATAAATATTTTCTTCTTTTCTTTTCCCAACTGTTGGCTTTCTCTATCGACTCCCAAAAGCTCTCGTTCAATCTTCATCAACAGGTTAGTAAGCATTTACTTTGGTTTTTTTGTATCTTGTCGTATCCCTCATGCTTGGTTCGAATTTTTCTCCTTTTGATTATTGATGTCACTGTGGTGCTTGCATGAAGTGATTTTGATCTTCTCATGCTTTTTCATGTCATTTGAGAACATGGGTTATTCTTCGTTTCGTGTTTTTATTATGATTATACCATGACTGTTCTTCATCTTCAAACTCGACCGTGTGGGTCGTTCGTTCTCCACGGTGTCTTAGGAACAGATTAGATGTGTTCTCCTTGCTACTTTTAGTTGGTTTAGCAAAACCCATGCCCAAAGTACGCTTATTTTTGCTTCAATTGAGTTTTTGATTAACTACAATTTTTCTCCGCCATTGATGATGGACTGTTATTCCTGCTGATGTTAGGAATTATGAGGCTTCCGAAGAAGCCTACGCGCAAAGATTCCCGATCTAGATCTGCTGCTGAGCCTCCTCCGTGAATGGATCATCCTGATGCTATGCCATCTCCGCCTCCTGAGACTTCTGAGGACACGGAGATACCTGAGGTTGAGGAGGTTGCTGTTGAAAACCTTCCCCCACCTCCGCCTCATTATGAGTTGCAAAGGATATAGCTTCAGGACAAGGATAGCTACTATGTCTGGTCCCTTACTGAGATCTCCAAGCATTTTTATTTGCAGAGGTTCGAGATTTCCTTTGTTGACGGTCCTGACATCCTCACCGAGTCTCTGATCCGAAGCTTTTCTTATGATGAGAACAACTTGTTGATTAGTGTTGGGCAGTTAGCCGTAGGCATGCCTCTTCCTCTTTATAGCAGGAAGAATCCCTTCTACTACAATATCTTATCTACTAGGGATGATCCTGCAAATAAGACTCAGGTGCGGGAGGTGATGCAGTATATTGTAAATTACTGGCATGCCCTTCGTGAGTGCTGGTATCGTAGCAAGGGTAAGACTACCTTGAAGTCTTATGACCCCTTCGCTCATGGAAGGTGTAAGCAAGAGGATTTTAATCCTGCCAACTTTAATGCCACCTATGCTGATACCATTTAGAAGATTAACCTTCTTCCTTGGTACGTTGGTCCGCGCCGCATTCATGTTACTACTAAGAAAATCAGAGAGGGTAATACCCTTCGTTTACTGGAGGAGATCGACAAGACGGGGTTGACCATAATCCCTTACTCTGCTAAGCTTTTTTCCCCCCTTGACTGATCGTATTCGTCTTGATCATGATAAGTGTTGGGCACGTGCCCAACTTCGTGTGAGAGGTCCTTAGTCCCGTGGTTTTACGAACGCAGATCCCAACGTCCCTCGTCTTGCTACGTATTTTCCTTCTAAGTACGATAGGTATAAGCCTTGGGTTTTCAACCCTTCTGTTCCTGATAAGGTAACCTTTGATTTCTTCTTTCTTTAATCTTTATTTGTTGGTTCTTTTGTTGAGAATTTCGAGGTTTCATTTGTAGCCTGCCCCTGTTTTTTCTGCTTGGACTGCTCCTGGTTCCGCTGGTAACTCCGTTGCTACTCGTACTAGGAAAAGGAAGGCTTCGATTGAAGCGACCAAGTGTGCACCTGCGGAGGTAAGGATTATAACCCTACCTCAATATACTTAAATACCTAGGTATTTTGCCTCTGATCCTTAGCCTTCACATGTGTTCTTTTACATCCCTCCAACAAGAAAGGCAAGTTGAAAGCTGTGATCGATGTGGAGGAGTCTGATGAAGACCTTAAAGATGTTGAGGTGGAACCCCAGGACATGGAGGATATTGAAGATACTTCCCTTAGCCCTCATCTGGATTATATTGAGGAAGATTTTTCAAAGCTGGCCCCTAGCCCTGTTCGTGATGGTTCTGTCAAAGGTGATAATATCCATACAGCTGATGGTTCTTCGTTGGTGAGCCAAGCAAATACTCAGGTTGCTGTGATTCATGTTCATTTTTTGAAGGTTCCTACACCTTCGGCTTTATTTGGTACTCAACCTGCTGCTCGGGCTTCTTCCAATGCCATGGTATTGTCGACCAAGGGTCCTTCGTCTTTTCCAGCTACCCCGCAACATTCCAGTGGTTCGTTTGCGAGGGGTGTTACTCCAGTTGTAAGGGCTAGTAGTTCAGATTCTCAGCCGAAGAAGAAGGTTGTAATTTCACTAGGAAGCTTCATCTTCAATGTTGCGCCTACTTCGTTGGGTAGTGCTCAATCTACATCTTCCGCCCCTGCAAGTAAGCATGTTGGTCCTCCACCTTCGTCGCCTGATTGGATGAACCTTGGTAATCTTCCTCCTGTTGGTGACATGAATTTGGGTAGCACTTCTGGAAAAGCACCCATTTTTCTCAGTTCTTCTAACATGCCGACCCTTCGTCGTGGTGATGATCAGGCACTGGTGTCTTATCAAGCGATTGGTGGAGCGTCTGCTGATCATGGGAGAGGTAAGTTACCTGAGAATCTTAGCCTTGGGAGTTCTGATGATGCCATCCTGGAAGCTATCCTTCGTGATTCCAAGGGTCCCTTTGCTGCCGAAGTTGCCCCCCATCAGTTGAGTAACTATTGTGAGATTGCTTCTAAGCTTGATGCTTTGACGGCTCAGTATCAGATGGCTAAGGATCTATTCTTTGATCCAGACTGTCTTCGTTCTTGTCAGAGCCTTGGTGAGATCCGCAGGGGTAGTATTTAGGAGATGGAGGCCTTCATGGATAGTTATGCAAATTTTCTTCCTCGTCTCTCCATGTTTTCCGTAAGTGTTTCCCATTTGTTTCATTTGTTGCCATCGTTCGTTCTCACACCATATTCTTTGTAGCTTTGCAAGAAAATCGATATTGGTTGTACCTTGTTTATAGATCCAAGTGCACTCACTTGAACGCCCTCCTAGAGCGTGCTCGTCAGGATTATGCCTTGGTTAGTTCTCAGCAATCTGCTTCTGTTGATATGGCTTCTTTCGCCAAGGTACCTTTGTTGGAGGACGAGCTAAAAAAGACCCAAAGGCCTTTAGAAGCGTGTCTGCTGGATCTTAAGAAAGCCAATGATGCTGCTAAGATTGCTGAAGAGGGGCGCAAGGCGACTGATATGGTTTTGGCTTCTGAATCATCAAAAGTGATAGGTTCGTCCATTCTTCTTCTTATATTTATTTTTGTTTCCCTTTGGTAGCTACGTCCCGAGAGTACCTGCGTATGCCAGTTGGTAGATCCGGTGAACTTGAACGCCTTCGGGAGCATATTCGTAAATTGACCTCCGACGTTTGGTATTATCAGAAGAAATCTGATAGGTTAATGAACGTGACCGTTCATGATGAGGCCCAACTCTCCCTCGAATCTGCTCATAATGAGACCTTGTGAAGAGCATGTCTCCCCTTCGTAAGGATAGTGAAGAGACCCTTAAGTGGAAGGAGAATCTCATCTTGAAGCAAAAGGAGGATATTGCTTTGTTGGAGAAACGCCTTACATCCCAGGAAACCATTCGTAAGAAATATTATGCCGATTTTGAAGATGTATGTGCTTCCTTAGCCAAAGTGACTGCTGAACGTTATGTGTTATCCTCCGAAGTATGTACCCTTAGGAACAAACTTACTGATGCTCCTCAGTTTCCTTCTTCCATGTCTCGAGCTGCTATGGTTAAGAGAGTAGAAGAGTTAGAGGATATTTACCAAGTTTTATCCTCTGAGAATGCTTCGCTCTGGATTGAATTAAGAGAGTAGAAGAGTTAGAGGATGTTTACTTAAATTAAATTAAATAACTCAAATAAAATTGTATCAAATTATAAAAAGACACCGAGACTCTGGATTCCACCATTGACCAATTAAGTGATATAATCTAATCAATATTCATGCAATTCTTTCTTTTAAAGTGATTCTAATATTTTGCCTCTAAGTGATTCTTGAAGTAATAATTGTAAACATAAAGCATGAAACATCAAAAGTTTTAAAACCTAGCATGTTCCATCAAAACAATTCACAACCACTCAATAAAAATCAATTTTTCAATATTAGTTCTATGCAAATAATCATGTAAAAGATTGTAAAAATAATTAAAATAGAATTATACCACTTTTCATGGAACAATGGCTTCCTCCGTTGCCTCGGCTAAGGGGTTTAGCTCCTCATATTAGAAATATGCTCAAAAGTTGATTTCATTGATCAAATAAGGTTTTTTTATTAAAAAGGACGAGCTGTAGTTACAGAAAGCTTTTTGTAAGGAAAGTAATGGTCGCTGAAGGTTTAAAGCGATTACAGTCAGAAACGATAACAACTTTCTGTAGTTGAATATAAGACTGCTTCTGCAACGGTTCGGTGTGGGTCGAAGTTCTTCGTGTTCTTCAGCAGCAGTAGGTTTTCTTCAACTTTGATTTCTCGGCTCTGTGGTGTTCTAAACTTCCCCTACATTTCGACACCTCTGTTTTGCTCTAATTCGATCTCTAGCCAATTTGGGTTCAATCCAAAGACTTTACCAGGCCTGTGTAGTCCTAAGGAGTAAACCCAATCAATTTCAACCCTTTAATCTCCATAAAAATCGATCAAAACTCCAACCCTAAAATCTGTCTGTGAAAACCATTTTTCCCGCCAATTTTGTTTCTAAAACGTGAAGAAGTGGAGTCCCCCTATCCAGTCCCGGTCTGTGTTTAGTAGATGCTTGGAAATGGGTTACTCCTTATCTAAAGTGAGAGTCCGAATAGCAAATGTCCTTCCAGGTGTCTTTAACAACTTTTCGAGCCAATTTCGCCGCAAAAGCCTATTTCTCCAAAAACACCTATAAAGGGATAAAATACCAAAATAAGTACAAAAATGGGTACTAACAATATACACAATAGAGATGAAAATAGACACATAAATGCGTCTATCAAATACCCCCAAACTTATTATTTGCTAGTCCCGGGCAAATTAAAAACAGAAAATAAAATCCTAACTCACTGTCGCAGGCATCGTCGATTGCACTTAGCATGTGCAACAAGCCTTTAAACCCCTAGGTGGCCCTAGTGGCCGAGTTATAGTCTCGGGAGGGTTTACTAGAGATATACCCACAAAACCTTTACTCCAGACCCTAGCTATCTACGAAGAACCTTGAAATGCACTAAAGAACCTCCTTGGTTGGCATACTTATTGATTACGGGAGGAAGTACCCTGATGCGAAATTCCAATTGCTGTATACGAGTTTGCACTCAAGCATACTAAAATTCATATATAAGTGACAGAGCTCTACTCAGATAGTCGCACTATGGACATCAATATCCGTAATCAAACAAATCACATGAATAGATTAAGAAGATGGATATAGAAATAGATGGTTGCGAATGGACTTCAATGCCAAGATGAACCTATGACCTAGTGGATTGAGATACTGGTCTGGACTAATATCAACACAACTGGCATATAAGGGAACCAGTGGTCGATAATCCTAAATATACATCAACTCAGCTGGCATATACAAAGGAACCAGTGGTCGATTTTATAATAAACCTTTATTTATTTATTTATTACTATTTATTTATTTTTTTTAAATTTTTTAACGACATGATTAGATCTTTTGGATCCAAGCACATGCTTCTTGTCAGCAGATTACATGGTAATTCCCGTGGATCCTGCGTTCCACGCTTGTTTAGGCGACGGAGACAGGGAGAACACACACATATTGCTATCCAAGTGTTAATATTTATTCCGATTGGTCTAATTGGTCTGGTCTTTTTTTTTTTTTTTTAGTAACTCAATCACTCTATTTCAACCCAGCAGACATCAACATAAAAATTTGCAAAAACAAAAACAGAAGTAATAAGATGATTCCGAGATACGGTGAAACTATCATGTTATTTCTAACACCTGAGCTTTATGCTTTTATGAATAGACTCTTTAGATGTTTCCATCTACTCAGATTGGTTCCTCAACTCCTACAATCAAGATGCTTCCATCCACTTAGATTGGTTAGTGCCATCCTTAATAGGCATAAATTTCTAAGCTCTGGAGTTTATAATGCAACTAAAAAGTTTCTCCCATGCCCCCAAACTTAAACCTAACATTGTCCTCAATGTTCTAAAGATAAAATTAAAAGCATGAACAAGGAGAAACTGTTACCATTTGAAGAAAAAGAGTCAAGGAAAGATATTACCGTGTTGCATGAGAATGGGTTACCTCCCAAGAAGTGCTAAGTTTAAAGTCTTCAGCCAAACATCAAGTACCATAAAATGGCTACTTACCTTTCAAATCATATATCAGTAGTCGAAATAACTGTGGGTCATCAGAACCAAATAACACTGCCACTAATATGAGACAACTGCACAGGATTAGAAAAATTAACAGACGGAGCACAACCTGATCTAAACTTTCTTGCAAGACAACTGGATTTATCTGTGACGCCCTCTTAGGCTTCATGTGAGTGTCTTGACAAACATATTTTTCCAAACTATGAGTTCCCAATTCCTGGACAGTATCAGGAGGATCGGGTTGTGGAGTCGGGACAGACTCAAGTAATACCTTAGGCACACTAGACTCGAATCCCAAGTTAGGGACTTCTAATAAGGATACTTGACCATCACTACCCCCAAAATTAGGGTAGTCAGTATTCTCAGACAAACCTCTAATTATTGCTTGAATTTCCGGATCCTCAGAATCTTTAAAATACTCAAGAGCTTCTCCCAGTTCTCTACCCCCAAACTTAGGGTCATCATTACTCACAGAAAGATCTAACACTAGTGACTGAATTTATGGGTCTGTAGAGTCCTTAAAATATTCGAGAGCTTCTTCTAGTTTTAAAGTTTGGTCATCTATCTTACCCAAGATAATTGTCTCATCAAATTCATCTAAAGATTCACCAAACAAAGTGTCGTCCCAATTATCCTGAACTAGATCCTGAACCAAAGTACTAATCATATTCACTTCCTCTAAATCATCAGAAGGTTGTCTAGTAACATTAAAGACATTTAGTTCAGTGGTCATATTACCAAAGGATATGTTCATAAGTCCGGTCCTACAGTTGATAACAGCATTAGACGTGGCTAAAAATGGGCGACCTAAAATTACCGGTATTTGATTCTCTGGGTCAGGGACAGGTTGTGTATCTAGGACTACAAAATCCACAGGATAAATAAACTTGTCGACCTCAATAAGAACATCTTCTATCACACCACGAGGAATTTTAACAGACCTATCAGCTAACTGCAGTGTTATCTTGGTAGGTTTCAACAAACCAAGTCCTAGCTGTAAGTACACATGGTATGGAAGTAAGTTCACACTAGATCCTAAGTCGAGTAAAGCTTTTTCTACCCTGTGTTTTCCTATCGTGCAAGCAATGGTAAGGGCACCTGGGTCTTTATACTTAGGAGTTGTGGTGTTCTGAATGATCGAACTTACATGACAGGCTAAAAAGGATTTTTTAGGGACACTAATCTTTCTCTTTCGCGTACACATATCCTTGAGAAACTTGGATAAGCCGGCAGTTGCCTAATTGCTTCTAATAACGGAAGATTTATGGTAACTTTCTTAAAAACCTCCATTATGTCATTAAAGTTGGATTCACTCTTTGCTGGTACTAGTAGCTGAGGAAATGGGGCTCTAGGCATAAAATAGGGCCTCTCAGGAACCGAATTGACATCATCAGAGATTTTATCAGTCTCCTCAGCTATGGATGGTCCTGAGGGGTGAACTACAGTTTGATCAGTTTCGGGCATGTTTACCTTATTGTCTACAACTCTACCACTCCTTAGGGTTCTAATAGCATTCAATTGATTCGATGGTTTTGTACCTACTTCATGAACTCCTCTAGGGTTGGGTTGTGTTTGACTAGGAAACCTACCTTTTTCTCTCAAAGACTCATTTATCAAACTAACCTGGGTTTTTAACTCGGAAATAGCCTGAGAATTATCTTGGACCATCTTTTTATTTTCATCTAAACCTTATATCATCGATTGATGAAACATTGCAGTTTGTTGGGTTAACAAAGCGAGAGATTCCTCTAGACTCAAAATTTTCTTATCAGACTGATTCTGAAACTGAGCTTATCTTGAAGGATTCTTAGTATAGCCAAAACCTGGAGGAGCATTTGAATTACTAAACTGACCTTGACTCTGGCCCTTAGACCATGAAAGGTTCGGATGGTTTCTCCACCCAGGATTATAGGTTTCTGAATATGGGTCAAATTTCTGACGATTATCGAGTCTAGTGTTATTATAAAGAGCATTAGCTTGCTCTTCATTATTCTGGCCTTCCCAAAAAGGCTCCAATATACCACTAGTGTGCCCCATTTCTAAAGCTTCTAACCTTTTAGCTATCGTTGCAATCTTGGCATCTGATTCATAGCCTCCTTCTACCCTATTAACGTTTCCTCTGCTTAGAAGAATTGTTTTCCGGGGTTCCCTACTATTTTCCCATTGTTGGGTCTTTTCGGCGGCTTCATTCAAAAATGTCATTGCCGTATCAACAGTTTGGTTCTCAAACCCACCTGTACACAGAGCTTCAACCGTGGTTATTGTGGAATAATTAAAGATTCTTCCATTGATAAGTAAGATTTGTAATACCTTTTTTCTTCCAGGGATAGAAAATGGTAGGTTACTGCCCTTACCCTTCTTCTCCTGGGTTACCTTCGTTTTCTTAGGGGTAGTACTTTTTAAGGTACATTTCATTTCATGGGTGTTGTAGCACTTCTACTTCCACTATTCGTAAATGGTAGGATCCTTTCCATGTAATATCGTGTATGATGTAGGGTTCATCCCATGTTGGAGCAAGCTTACCCCACTCCTTCTTTTTTTGGTAAGGCGGTATTTGTCGTAGTACGTATTCTTCAACTATAAAGTTTCATGGGATGACCTTTTTTTTGTACTCACGAGCCAATCTTCGTTGATAGTTCACCATTCGTTGTAAGGCTACCTCCCTTGTTTATTCAAGGTCGTCTAGCTTCTCAAGCATCAGGTCCGTCGTTAGGTTTTTCTCCCATGCCTCCGTCTTTGTTGTTAGGAGCATGACCTCCGTGGGAATAACTTCTTCGGCTCCGTAGGTTAGTAGGAACGGAGTCTCCCCCGTGGTCGATCTTCTTGTCGTTCTGTAGGCCCACGGGACGTTGTGAAGGTTTTCGCACCATCTCTTTTTGTGCGTTCCTAGCTTCCTTTTCAGATTCATTGCTATGGTTTTGTTTGTGGCCTCCTCTTGCCCGTTGCTTTTAGGATAGATCGGAGTTGATTTGTTCTTCTGGATGTTGAAGGTGTCAAAAAGCATGTCGATGTTCTTTCCTTGCAGTTTCTTTCCATTGTCTGAAACTATGGCTGCGGGTATTCAAAACCTGCATATAACTTGCTCAAACAAGAATCTGAAGACATCAGAGTCTCTGATTCTTGCCAAAGGATTTTCTTCCACCCACTTAGTGAAATAGTCCGTAGCTACGATCAAGTATTTTCTTTTCAGCGTATCCTCCACCAAGGGTCCGACTATATCAACCCCCCATTTGACAAATGGACAAGGGCTGAAAACCGAATTAAACTCCGTTGCTGGGGCTTTGATCTTCCTGGCGAAGCGTTGGCATTCTTCACATCGCTTAGCAATGTTCTTTGAATCTTCGTCCATGAAAGGCCAGTAGTATCCTTGCATTTTGGACTTGACAGCCAGAGACCTTCTTCCACTATGGTTGCCGGCTTCTCCACTATGGTTTCCGTTAAGTATCCTTTTACCTTCGGTCCTTGAGAGACATCGCATCAAAGGTCCGAGAAATGACCTTTTATACAATATCCCATAACGTAGCTCATATGTGGATGCCTTTGATGTGATCTTCCTCGTTTCCTTTATATCTGCAGGCAGGGTACCTTTTTCAAGATATTAGTGAATTGGGATTCTCCAATCATCCTCTGGTTCGTTCCCCTTGTCGTCTTCCGCTATGGGATGATCGTCGTCTGATTCTTTATCTTCTTCATTAGTTTCTTCTTCGTTTGGCTCGTATTTGTCTAGCTCTCTCATGGACCGAGTTTGGACAGCCAATGCCTCCTCCGTTGCTGAGACTGATCCTTCTATCGAAGGCTCATATATTCTTCAGATATGCACAACTGAGGTGGTTCTGTCTCTTAGCATAAATGATATGTATGCTAAGGCGTCTGCATGCCTATTGTCCTTCCGACAGACATGCCTGAATACTACGTTCCTTATCTGGGACTCCTGTGCTATCCTTAGATACGTGAAAAGTATCGGATCCAAAGTTTGATATTTGAGTTCGATTTGCCTAATGACCAACTGAGAGTCACTAGTTAACCGAACATATTTCAACCCAAGATCCCTTGATAAGCGCAAGCCATGTATCTATGCTTCGTATTCCGCAATGTTGTTAGTGTATTAATCGAACTCTAGCCTGAAGGCATAGATTAACCGATCTCCCGTAGGTGTTGTGATCACCACTCCTATGCCTGCGCCTTCTCTGTTGGAGGAGCCATCTACGAATATTTCCCACCTTCGTAGATTCTGAGGTTCCAACAATTTCTCAGGATCCTCCTTGTCTTCTTCCATTCCTGGGATGTCGTCTATTTCTGCTTCATCCTTGATGGGCAACCCTGCCAAGAAGTTCGCCAGTATCTGCGATTTCCCGGCTTTCCTTGTTTCGAAAATGATCTGGAACTGTTTGATCAATGCGTTCCATTTTTCCACCCTTCCTATCTTCTCCGTGGTGTCGAGGATCTGACCTATTTGGGCCTTTGTAGGACTCAGATGGTATATGCGTCAAAATATATCATCAGCTTCTGTGTTACCACCACTAAGGCATAAATGAGTTTCTCCACCTTAGTGTAGTTATGCCCCGCTGAATTAAACGCCTTGCTGATGTAATAGATGGGCTTTTCTTCTTGTCCTTGTATTCGTACCAATACCGCGCTTACAGCGTAGTTAGTTGTTGCTAGGTATAGGGTGAGTACCTCGCCTGGATCCGGTTTTTGTAGTATGTGTACGGAGGTTAAGTAATCCTTGATCTTATGGAAGACTTGTTTGCATTCCTCGGTCCACATGAACCGACTTCCTTTTTTGAGCGTATCGAAAAATGCTTTGCATTTGTCCGATGATCTTGCTATGAATCTTCCCATTGAAGCTAAGATTCCGTTTAGCTTTTGGACTTCTTTCAGTATCTTTGGTGATGTCATCTCCATTATTGCTATGACTCTTTCGGGGTCCACTTCTATTCCTCTCTTGGTTACCAAGTACCCTAGGAATTTTCCTGAGGTTACTCCGAACGTGCATTTCTCCGGATTGACCTTCATGTGGTAGCGTCTCATGGCTTCGAATATCTCCCTTAGGTCTGACAGATGATCTTTTGCATCTTTGCTCTTGACAAGCATGTCGTCTACGTAGACCTCCAGGATCTTACCTATCCATTGCTTGAAGATTTTGTCTACTAATCGTTGGTATGGTTCCCCCGCGTTGTTCAGTCCAAAAGGCATCCTTGTATAACAATACAAGCCGCGTGGAGTGAAGAACGCAATATGCTCCTGGTCTTCTTCTACAAGTGCTATTTGATTGTACCCGGAGTAACCATCCATAAAGGATAGTCGTTGATGTCCTTCAGTTGCATTGACCAGTTGGTCGATGTTGGGTAGTGGGTAGCTGTCCTTGGGGCATGCTTTGTTGAGGTTGCTGAAATAGATGCAGATACGTACACCTCCGTTCTTCTTAGGTACGATTACCATGTTGGATATCCAAGTAGGATATTTGACTTCTCGTATGAATCCTGCTTCTAGGAGATTTTGCAGCTCCTTTTCTACCGCTTCTTGGTAGATGTCTGCGACTTTGCGGTTGCGCTTCTTAAATGGTGCGACCTCTGGTTTGATCCGAAGGTAGTGTAAGACTAGGTTCGGATCAATTCCTGGCATATCTTCCATAGACCATGCGAAGATATATGCGTATTCCTGGAGTAACATCTGTAACTGCACTTCCTAATGCTCATCTAGTAAGGTTATGATGGTGATCATCTTTGGCTGGTCTTTCGTTCTAATGTTGATTTTTTTCGTTGGCTCAACTGGTGAGAAGGTTAGGTTTTGAGGCTGTCGAGGAATGCTTTTCTGTAATTGTCATTTGGCGGAGGTATCTGCTACTGAAGCAGTGGAAGTGCTGGCTCCATCAGCTGAGGGAGGCCTTGGGAACCAAGAATCCTCCGTCTTTTACTTCGTTGGCATTCTCTCTCCGTCTTTTCCGTGCTTGTTGCTATGCTGCGGCTCTTTCTTCATTGAGTCTGACCTCCGCTAGGTTACAAAGTCTTGCACAAGGTAGTCAATATCGGTTGTACAGGGCGATATTAAAGGTTTTTATAGGATATTTTTATAGGATATTGAAAATATCGGCGATACGAAGGAGAAACGATAAAAATGCGTGTATCGTCTGGTACAGACCGATATATCGGTTTCACTTGTACACTGATAATATCGGGTTCCCTTATACACTGATATATCACTAAATTATTTTGTATTTTGATTATGATTTCTTGAACTTTTATTTCAAAAAAGTAACTCCACTAATTTTGGTAACTTCATATATGATTATGGTGGATGTAATTACTGTAAATGTGATGTTGATGGGATAAAAGACATTCAATGCTTGGTTTCGTTGTTGATAGTATAAGGCTCTAATCAACCACCTCTTATTTTGTAAGGTTGAAGTATGTTTACTACAATTATTATTTTCTATTATGGTTATATCAATATTTTTTTTGTTTGATAAATAATAAATATTAAAAAAATTCTAATGATGTATCGCCTATAAAAAAAGATATTATCATTTGTACAGGTGTATAGGACCCGACCGATACGATACCGATACACGATATTAACTACCTTGGTCTTGCATCCTGCTAATCACCCTTAATTCCCATTTCACCCATAGGTGTGGGGAACCGAAGGTACTGATGGTATGTCGAAGATGTCCCTCTTAGTCGGTGGACCCAGAGTCTTCCCATAATTACATTGTAAGGCGAAGGTGCCTCCACAACGCAAAATCTTGTGTGAGTTACCTTAATACATTGTAAGGCGTACCTGCAATAAAATTTCTCCTTTTGGTCTGGAGACTCCCCCGTTGAAACCGTAGATCGTGCAGGTGGATGAATCCATATGCTCGTTTGTTAAACCCATACGTATGTATGGTTCGTAAAACAAAACATTCAATGAGCTACCCCGTCAATAAGAACCTTCGTAACATTCCATCTGTGGATGGGTAGGGTGATCACCAATGGATCATAGTGCATTTCGACTTCCTGGTTGACGTCCTTTGTTGAGAATGTTAATGGTGTGGCTATCCATTCCTCCCATGTGCTAGTTGGTGGTCCACTTAGTTTAAACATTTCGTGTGTTTCTATCTTCTTTCTGTTCCGTGCAAGTTCGAGGATATCTTCGAGCAGCTCTTCCCGAGCTCCGTTCGAGAATGTGATCATGTTGATGTATTTTCCGTCTTGTGGTAGCTCCACCCTCTTCTTTGGGGTATCATCGGTGCTGGTAGGTGGTAGCTGCACATATTCCATGAGCTTGCCGTTATCTATGAGTCACTGAATTGTGTTCCTTATGTGGTAACATGCGTCAGTTATATGCCCGTAGTACTGGTGGTAAGAACAGTACTCCTTAGATTCCTTTGTTTTATCTGGTTGCTTCCCCTTAGTGTTAGGGTATGGAAAGTCTGGCTTCGCTCCTTACTTGTTCAGGATATGAGAGAAAGTTGTGTTGAGCCTTGTGTAGACCTTGTCCGCAAAGTCATCCATGCTTTTTCCTTTCCCTTTGACATCTCTGTACTTCGATATTTTGTCCCTAGAGTTGGTTCATCCCCCATCTTCGTTCTGCTTCTTAGGTTGCTCCGGAATTGGTTCCAGAGAGTTGGTGCGTTGCGGAGCAGCCGTTGCTTTGGTTTGTGCTCTAGGGTTGTCCTTCTGGATTTCTTCAAGTCTGATGTAGCGGTCTTGAACGAATCGAAGCTCCCCTTCAGAATCAAGGGTCCGATTGTGGAGCTCCACGAAAATAGCTGAGGTCCTATCAAGGCCATACTTATAGCAATTAATGCTAATTTATGGGTTGACTTTTCCAATTGCTTGACACGTTTTATGCCACCTGTCAGTGTATTGCATTAATGTTTCCCGGGGTCCGATAGCTAAAGCGAATAACCTATCTAACCCTGCCTTCGTAGCTTTGTTGTACATGTACATCTCCAAGAACACGGTGGACAATTGCTCAAAAGAGTCAATTAAGTTTGCTGTTAGGTTGTCATACCATGCCAATGCTGATCCTGTTAAGCTTGTGGGGAAGTACCTATAAAGTACCACCTCATATCTTTCCCAATGGGCAAGGACATGAGTGTAGTACCTTAGGTGAGATGCGGGATCATAGGTACCATTATACGCCTGGAACGTAGGTACCGGGCATTTCACAAGAATAAGTTCCCTTAAAATGCGATAGGAATGAAGATGTTGTCGCCTCCTGAAGCACCTCCTCCAATCTTGCGCCTGCGTGACCAGTCTTTAACCCTTGGATTTCTTTGCACATTTTTTCCATTTGTTCCATGACCATTCCTACATTGTGAGCATCCCTGGACAATGTCTCATCATAGTATGACTGAGAGGGCATGTATGAGGGATCTGTCTCATCTGGATCATGTCTTGTTCTCCTAGCTCATCCTGGTGGGTGAGCCTTTGGTGGGTTGGGACCACCCCTTCAGTGTCCGGAGATGGCTCCTTGATCACGCCTCTTTAAGGGAGGGTGAGTTTGGGAACCTTCGATCTGTACCTCCAGCCTATCTTTCAAGTTCTGGTTTTCCTGAGCCATCGCGTGTATCGCATCCTCATGCTCCTTGTTGTGCAATAGCAGATATGCCACCTGCATTGCTATTTGGTCTTCGTTGTTGATTCCGCCACCTTGAGGAGTATTGTCAGCCGGGTCCTCAGAGTCTTCTTCTATTACTGGAGCATCAGGATCAATTTGAGCTGGTGTTAGGTTTCCCAACCCCCGTCCGTTAGGAGCTAAGGTTATGGGTAACCTTCCTTTAGCAGTAGGAGGCTACGTAACCTTAGCGGTCACCTGTAACGGCATGCCGTAAGGTGTTTGTGCTCCATATGTTTTCCCCATCCCCTCAGCAGGAATAGGTGGTCGGTTGGCCGCCGTTCTTCGTGCTATCTCGCTTTGTCCGTCCTCTGCTTCGGTTCTTTGATTTGCACGTGATGGGTTTTGTGACCTTCCTCTGGTAACAGCAGGTCTGGAACTTGTTGGTACATCACTTGGTTTCATCATACCTTCGGCTTTTGTTATCCTGAGATCACAAAAAAATGACAAATTTTGCTAGTTGGGTGCCATCGTTAAAGTAGCAATTAATGCTCTGACACAAAAGACGGTTAAGCAGCTTTTTGAGAAAAAGTACTGAAAGTGACGTTTTGAAAAGATAGGCATTTAATTTCTTATGACACCCTTGGAAAAAAAAACATTCAATGTTGAAAACAATTGAAAAAGGTGTCAGATCCTTAAAGATTTAAGGTTGGTAAATACTTTTCTAAGATTTGTTCTTCTTAAACTCAGAGGTACTCAGATCCAAAGGATACTTTGTCGGAAAATGCTTTCCTCGTACAAACAAAAGTGTAATGTTTTTGAAACACGTTTGAGAAGAAAACTTTGTAGATCTATAAAGTTGCAAGTCTCTTGAGGCTAAGAACTCAAAGAGCTTACGTAAACTAAAGATGAACGTATCACTAGAAAGTGAGATCCACCCTTTTTATACTAAGATCTCTTTTTCAACAAAAGGGTTTGTAAAGAACAAAATGATAATAATAACTCAGACTTACGGAACCCGAATTCTAACGCCAAACTGTGACTACTATTTTTCCCATAGTCTACGTAATGTAAACAACTCAGAGAATCCGATACTAAGTAGTAAAGATGTCTCAGTTGAACTGACGAGGTTAAGTAACAAAAGGTACTCAAGATAAAGACAATAATAACGAACAATACTGAGGTATTGTAAGTTCTACCAAGTTATCAAGAGACACAAGATATTACGTGGTTCGACTTTCGTCTACGTCCACGAGGTAATGAGTGATTGTTTGTATTAAGTAGTTGTGGTTACAAAGATCTTAAATGCTTCCCAAAGTAATAAAGAGAACTCAAGCTATAGTAAATACTTAAGTTCTAAACATTAAAGAGGTATAAGCTTAAGACTAGATCTTATCTCCTTCGGGTATTGAATGTCCTTCTTTGTTGGTGAAGCTTGGTATTTATAGCCCCTTTTACTCTAGATATATCTTCGCTATCTTCTAGTCCATCGTATCCTGATATATCTTCCGTACAAATGGTACCTTCGTTCACCGCACGCTTTCTCCAGTCAGGCTTTGCAATCTCAGCTGACCCACGTTCCTTCAGGAACTAACCAGCCTCGGTACAGATTGTATCTTCGTTCACCGGATGCCTTCGCCAGTCAAACAGTGCAATCTCATTCTTCTACACGCGCTTTGTCCAAACGTGTAGATAAGGCTTGCGGCATTAAATGCCGATTGGATATGTCAGCTAACTATGTCCCTTCGACAGCTGCCACCTCCCTAGGCTAGGATCTACTTTAGTATCTTAGCCATCGAGGTATCCTTCCTCGAGATGGGGTAAAGTAGATCAAGAAGGGATCTGCTACTCCTCAGATGTCCGTGTATAGCCAGGGCTACTTCGTTAACTTGCATACGACCGCCAGATACATGACACGTGCCCATGAGAATATTGGTATTCAAAATTAATGCAGGGTTTGCTGAGCGTCTATCTTATGTCGTGTTCCTAGTTGAACTCTTAAATACTGACGTTAAATTTATGTTCATTCTCAGCTGAAAGCATTAATTTCCTTAATGTCCATATTAAGATGCGCATTAAAAAGCACTGCAAGTCGTGCCGCCAAGAACAGACGTGCTACTTACAAGAATAGCATAAAAATTAATAATTTTGTGCCGACGTACAAAATTCACTAAAAATTGATTATTCTTGTGTCAGCTTGCAAAAAATCAATTTTTGACCTAATTTTGTGTCAACTTGGAAAATTAGGTTTTCGCCCTAAAACGGAGCCTACACGATTTCTCGTTTCCTATTGGTCGAGACCAAACCTAGGCAAACTAGGAAACTAAGTTATCATGTAACTAGTAGGAGTCGAATCTTACCAAAAATCGGAAATAAAGAAGAAAAGGAAACCGCGACTAAGTTGGAAAGTAGCGGAGGGAGGCATGACCGTGCAATTTGTCCGGTCGATTTGCCCTAGCTGGCGCACCTCCTTGCCGACCGGCCATGCTCCATGTTGCTGACTGCCGGTTCTTCATTCCCATCGACCAATCAGATTGCTCCAAAGTTGTAACCAACACTTTGAATTAAAAGTGGAAGTAGGTCGGTCGACATGTTTAAAATCCTTAAGAAAATAGATCTTGGCCGTCCAAGACAGTCGCAAGTTGATCACAACCACACGAGTTGGTAAGCTCCGTTAGCTAACCCTAGGTCTTGCAAACACGGCCGAACAAGTCCCATGGTACTCACCGGCGGGCCCACTTCTATTTCAGTCAATCCTAACTCTCCTAGCCTGTAGACAGCATCCATGATCGCTAGCCAAAGTAGGCTAGTCACGCGGTTCAAAAGGGCATTTAACGAGTTTAAGACCCCCCATGGAAGTCTTAAATCCATCGTGGCCATCCAACTTAGCCAGCCTAATTAGATGGCTTAGATGTTATTTTAGGCGACCAATGAGGTGCCGATATGCTCACCGGCGGCAAGCCTTTGGCCTCGACCAATCACGTTTCTTCAAACTTGCAAGCAGCACCTCAAACCGATCACCCAAAGTAGGTTGGTCACACGACTTTAAAATCCTTAAATTCGACTAACGACTATACATGGTTGTCGCAAAACGATCTCGGCCAGCCAAATTGACCGGCCTAGGTCTGATATTGGGGAACCAATAGGATGCCGCCGTGATCATCGGCCACCCCTCTTCCATGTGGACCGATCGACTCTCCCTCAACTTACTCAAATGGCTCCTGGAAGCTACTCGAAGTAGGATAGTCACGCCACTCATTCGAGTCTTAAAAAAAAAAAGGTTAACAATAATTAACAACTACCAACCATCCAACTTGGCTCAATGATTTGACCGGCTTAGATCCAATCTTAGGCGACCAATGGGACGCCATGATTACTTCCAGCTATTGCTCTTCTCCATGAGTCAGGCACACCATCTTTAGTCGACTTACTTGGCTGCCAACTGGTCGGCCAAAGGGGGCTGGTTGCGCTCCTAACAGCGACACCTCATATGTATCGATTAATTTGAGCTGCTTGCTTAACAGCATGCTTTACATGCATCGAATATAAATGATATTTGATAAATATCAATTTCACAAATAATTTAATTATTTAACCTAAGAGCACCATATGCTATTTTTGAGTACTAACTCACTCCAAGTCCCATTTGCACGACTTACTTATCACATATGACCACCTACCACCTAGCCTGCGTCTGATTGGTCGAAATTATCAGGTCTTGCCAGCAAGACCCACTCAGCGACTACCATGAAGGGTTTGTCCGCACTTCATGTAACTTGCTCCAAATTTTCTACGAAAATACTCGAGACATCAAACATGTCACAAACTGGGGGATACTCATCAGGGTATTGTTCTGGCGGTTTACAGCATGCGGCGTGCAACACGCCCATTATGAGAAAGTGTCAGGAAAATACGGGCAGTTGATGGCAGTAGAGGAGTAGTGGGTGTAAAACCGACCAGTCTTCCCTTCATGACAGGGACATGGTTCTCACCATTTTACACGATCCCCACTTCTCCACAACTCAACTATCTCCACTTCCTACGAGATCAGGTTGTTCAACTATGACTTGTATAAATAGATTTTCAATCTATTTCAACTAATAACAGTTTTTGGGTTATCAACAAAAATACTCAGAAACCATCTGGAACTTACATCTTACACTTTGCAAGAAGTAACTACATTCTGATACAAGTCATAAACAACTGCACCTTATAGAGTTCATCACTCTGATCTCAACACCTTCTCTGTTTCCCTCCCTAAGATCAACCCTTCTCCTTCCTTTGTGACCAAATTGAATCTGGAACGGATATTTCTAGTTTAAGGCCAAAGTCTTACAGATTGATCTCTCGAATCTAAAGTACTCTTGTGCAGTACATTTGTTTAGGGTTTGAACTCGTTTCTCATCGAATCACCCAATTTACCTCTTTCAGCAGAATCAGTTTTTACCCTACTACAATAGTGTATGCTGGGAAGACAAAATCCAGTAAACAGCTGGAAAATGGAGCTTTTGCTAGCAATTAACTAGTTTCAAGTACTAATTAAAGTAGCTTTTCCTAATAAATTTTCTTTGCATAAAAAATTCCTAATTAAAGGGAAGAATTGGAGCACCAAAACAACCCATTATACAAAGTGTGAATATATACATACATATGCATGTCTGAATTCCAGTAAGTTCATATTTGTTTCTTATGATGTTTGAAACATTCCAAAGTGATATAATCATTTGCACGGGCAATTTTCAATTGATCCAAAAATTAATTCATAAAACTAATATGTTAAGTACCTTTGAACATCCGATCACTAAATCATATTTCGAGATCTTTCACAAGACAAGCTTGACTTGAAACATCTTTTTCGTGATCTACTATCAGTTATGTGACATAGTCTCAATAGATAGAATGATAGTATAATTAGTAACATAGAATGGTTCGGTCTTCACATACCTGATACAGAAGTTCTCCAAATGTCTTCGTCGATCTTCAGTCTTCAAGGGTGATTTCTGATACTCAGCTACAATTCTTACCTACCCGAAACTTGACTTAGTAGACTTGAAATCAAGATATAGTTCTGATCACCCAACGTTGACAACAAGCTTGAGATAGAAAAACTTGTGGGTTCAACCGAGCAATGTTCTAACAAAATGCTACTAATAATGAACGAGTTAATAGAGATTTACCTTATCTTTATTGGATTGAACAATGTTGAACGTGAAGATCAAAAAATAAATAAAATTGATTAGGGTTTAATGTATTTGGAAAGATTAGATGAGAATAGAATTATTTTTATTTGTTTTAGTTTTTCAAGTTTTAGGTTTTTTTTACTAAAAATAGTAATAAATTTGTATTTATATGGGTTGATAATATAATTAATTTGAGGCTAGTTTGGTCTTTTTGGCTATTTGGACACCCCCATAGCCAATTACAAAAGTTGGGAAAAGAAATCCATATGCCTCAAATAAAACCCCTAGGCCTCAAACTATGAAGGATTTTTTGAAATACATGTGATGGTTTGTAGGCACAATCCACGCATAAATATATCTTAGCCTTTTCATGCATTTGTTCTTTCATAACCCAACTCGGGATCCATAATTGATTTAACTCACCAAACAAATTTTTGCCATTATTATTATTCCCCAAAATATTTTTATTTAATTTTGTATATATAACCTAAATTAATCGAGATTAAAAATACAACTTTGAGAGAAATAATCAATGAATTTTGTTAACAGAATAAAAGATATTTACTCTAGCTAGGCAAATAGAAAACCAAGACCTTCGTTTCCCTTTAATAATCCGAATGTTTTCCATAGCCTTATTAAAATTAGTTATTTCATTGCTTGTTGCATTCTTTCATCTAATCACACTTAAATTTGAACGATTAGAGTTTCGTTAACTTTAGGTCAAAAAAGTTCAATAAGGCGAAAATGTAGCTTGTGCCTGCACTGGGAAAGAGGGAACACAATTTATACCCAAACTACAAGAATATGATGGAGGCTAGCCATATCCACGGCTTTCAAGACAGAAGGAACAATAGACTGACTTACATTGTGTAAAAACTAGTATGTACTTTCTCCTTAGAAAAATAAAATAAAGTAAGTCAAAAATGTACATCAAAAGAGGTGCCCGAAATTGAACGAAACCAATTGCATAAGATAGCTAGACCCCGATTGAAGAACATAGTCGAACCTGCCGTCGCTGCCAATGCCACTGAATTGCGGAAACCTAATCCTGTCCTTCTTTTGGTCATATAAAACGATATCCCGGGGAAATTGTATTAAAAACTCCCCATTTTTTAAGGACCAATTCTCGTGTGAAGGTTTAATAAATTTGGTAGCCGTGAATTGTTTAGTCCAAGACTCTCCCGCTCCATACATCAACTTGAAAACCAAGACAAACTAAGCAAAGGGAATCATCCAACAATGTAAGATCATAAATAACGTTTGGATCTAGCATAATTTCTTCTGGAAAAGGTAAAATCCTGAATTTCTCATTACTAATATCGAAAGCAACTATGGCTTTAACGATTTCATCGCTGACGGTAGCGCATGGGCATGACCAATGAAGAGCACCATTCATAAGCAAACCTTTTATAAGGAAACCTACTCGTGGTATCGAGAAACAACAATTATAAGGGATCATGGTATTGACTCTTCTCCATGAATTGGATCCTAAAGTGTATATATGAACTTCATCCCCTGATATACATACCAACTTGTAATTATTAATTTTGTTGTCATAACCAAACCCATACCAATCAGTCGACCAATAAGGGTGGTCTATAATTTCTTTATATTCTTTAGTTGATGGGTTCCAAAGAATCAGTTTATGATTGTTAGGGGCGCCTAAACAAAGCAAGCCACTACAAGATCCCAAAATATTAGTACGACGAACTCCATTCCCTTCTTTCACGGGATTATCCATTAGAACAGTTCCGGCACACTTGCGTGTTGTCGAGGATAATGATGCTGAGGCTGTTAATATTGAAGCATAATCTACGGAATAATACATATCATCAGGGAATTTAATATCTCTGATCACGACTCTAGAGTTTTTGCTGGTAAGACTAAGGTGATAATTTAGGACTACAAAGTAACGCATGCCAACTCTTGCAAACGCACCTGAAACATAAGATGGATTTCACTGGTAACCTTGATAAAATCTCTTCTTCGATCTCTTGTTGAAGGCTTGACATTGTTGCTTGCTCGTCAGGAATTAGGGTTCAAAGATTTCACGTGAAAGTGTAATATACTGCCGTGGTTAACATTGGATGGGATTTTATAGAACCATCTTTTGGGGACTACTCAAAAAAGGTGGGGGACTACTCTTTCATTTTTGGTAGGACATTTGAAGTAATTTTGGGTCACCCCTTATCTAAATTCTTTTTTAATACCAAATTTACCCTTGGTAATTAAATTAGTTAGTTTATTGATTAGTTAGTGTTACTGTAATGATTAATTACTGATTAGTTAGTGATTAGTGGGTTATTAATAGGATAGTTTTGTTAGAATCAGAATTATTGAGAGAGAAGAAAAAAAAAAAAAAGATGAAGAAAAAGAGGGAAGAACCCAAAAAATCTTATTTTGAGTTTAGTAAATATGATATGAGTGATTCATGTGATGATACCTCCTCCTCAGAATCAGAACCTCCTTCATCTTCTAATATATTTGTCAATATTTCTAATGATCCGGATATGAGTTATTTGTTAGATGATGAAAGCTATTTACCCCAAACTCAACCTAACGACCCAAATGATGAATTCTATCAGCCACAACTAGAAGATGAAGTTATGGGTACTCAGGTATGGCTCAAATTTAGTTAATGTAGCTTGAATTGTGCAAAAAATTGGCCAAATCGAAAATTTCAGGAAGAAATTTCAGCTAGGTCAAAGTAGTTCGGTTAGCAATTCTGCAAACACAGGTAGCCGAACTCTCCTGTATGTGCAGTTCGGTTACTCATTTCAGCATACGCAGGTAACCGAACTCTGTTTTAATGGAGGTTTTTGAGAGTCCGGTTATCTTTTTCCAGAAAACGTTGCCGAACTAATTTTATAAAGTATACAGTTAATAGTTCGGTTTAGTCGAGTTTAGTCCCTTTGTTACCGAACTTTTTGTTCGGCAAGATAGCAAATCACGTTCATTGAATAGCTAACCAAACTTTGTAGTTCGGTTTAGTCGAGTGTAGTAATTATGTTGCCGAACTATACCATAGAAAATTCCAAAGAACAAGTTCGGCAAGATCGCAATTTTTTTTTTCATAACCGAAATTTTTGTTCGGCAGGATCGTATATTATTTTTACATTGCCGAAAATTTAAGCATTTCTTATTTTTATTTGGTATTGACGTTGTGCTATTACTCGTAGGTTGCATCTAATCCAATAGAACCAATGGAAAATCAACCTACCCCTATTGATATTTTGTACGATGACACGTCCCATCACTACATGAATGACTTGGTATTCAAAAGTCCTTTAGAGGCAAAGAGTTGGGCTAGACAACATGCACTAAAAGACATGTGCGTATTAGTATTGAATGACAAAGTATTTGTTATTCTCATCTCTCCTAGAAAAAAAGCAAGCACCCCAGTGGCCCAAGAGTATTTGTTAATCTCATCGAGATTCTCCAAAAGCAGTAGATAATGTGCATCCACCCTATTTCCAGAAGTGTCGGGGAAAATGACGGTTCCTAGCTGATATAACCAATAAGCGGTGACATGATGCCTAAGGGTCTCCTGGTCCATCACCAACTTTCCTTTCTCCACCTTCTTTCTTGTCCCTCCAAATGTTTCCTTCAACTTTACCAACTTGAATTTATTCACCATCTTCTTCAATGCTCCATTTTCCTCTCTTGGATTATACTCATCGCCACGTTTAGGGGACCTCACAGAACGTCTAAACTCACATTGAGCCTTTCTTGCATCCCATCCTAGACATTTTAGAGCCAATTCTTCAAGAGCTTCATAACGCATCGAGGGGTTGTAGCCTTCTCGAAGACATTTACCTTCCACTGGTAAGCCGGTGATTCACTTGCAATCATCGGGAGTAATTCCCATCTCGCCAAATGGAAGATTCATTGTATATGTCTCGGGATAATGCCTCTCGAGAAATGCGGATACGGCAACAGCGTCAAAATCCACATCTGCGTACTCAATAGCTCTCCATAACACACATTATTTAACCTTCGCTTGAAACTCGTCACACTCCAAAGAAAGATCCCATTTGGACGCCTTTTGACGACGAATAAGACGAACTGCATCATTATGATCCTACGAAAAGAACATAACACTATTAATACTTGACGAAATATGTCCCAAAAAAAAATCGTTTTGTTAGTTAAGAATGAACTTAAAGAATACCTTTGTCGCATAGATATTCGCAGCCCATGAGTGTTTGTAGCCAAACAATGTTGCCCCTCCATCATTTGGAGTACCATAAGTTGGGTTCATTGGTAGCAAACACAAATTATCAGGGGGAATGTGTGAGTATCTATCACAAGGCGGCTTCGGCTTTTTTTTCTCTTTAACAAGAACAATTTCTTTCTCTTCTTCCTCTTCCTCCTCTTCCTCCTCTTCATCCTCTCCCTCCTCTTCATCCTCTCCCTCATCTTCCTCCTCTCCTTCCTCATCCTTCTCTTCCTCTTGTCCTTCTCCTTCTTTGCCATCTCTTTGTTCTTCTTCCTATACATTTTCAACGTGTTCTCTTTGTTGTTCAACCTCTTTATTTCCTTGGTCTTCATTTCCTTGTTCTTCTTCATCATCATTCTCTTCTTTAATAACATTATCAATTGTATTCTCCATCACCTCTTGATTGACATCTTGGATTACATTACGAACATTCTCTTGGTTCACTTCCTGTAACGATCCCCCTCCATGTTTAGCATTTTTAGTACCACAGTTTCGGAAATCCAAATGTATTCTACCACGAGGGGTGGGAGTTCTCAAATCTTCATCTAGGTGGGGATTAGATTTTTTTCCTTTGTTCCTAATGAATGAAAACCACATTATTAGCTAAACAGAATATTGTCTTATCAAATAAAATTGAACATGGGATTACATCAAACACAAAATGTTAACAGACTAAAGTTCGGTTATCTGGTATAAGTTGCGAAGTTACCGAACTACAAGTTTGGTGTTGACAGATCAAAGTTCGGTTACCCCATAGAAATTGCGAAGTAACCGAACTATATTTTATCAAAGTTCGGTTACCTATATAAATTTA